>JAPYZI010004102.1:0-15172 GCA_030523105.1 Ophioninae sp. A BG-2022a
GCGTGCGAGATTCGATCTCGCGCCCCTGCGGCCCGAAGTCAGGAACACTACGACCAGGGCCAACTGGTTACTTGTAATATGTGTGCATTTTTGGTACTTACTATTCGCGACCGAATGAACGATTCGTCTACTTTTGGGGATAATTCTTTATCGTTTAATGAAAGTACGATAATTAAAATAATAATAATACGAATATAAAAATATTTCCGCTTACCTTTAGGAACTACAATTTAGGCATGGGACGGCATAGGCATAGTATTGGGACGGGTGCGAGTAAAGCGCTGACAATTTTGTACAAGATAAACAAGTTGTAATTTATATTTATTGCTATATTTAAATAAACGTACAAACTAATAAAATAAGATATTAGAGTGCGCGATACTTAATTAGCTAAATAAGCTAAATAAGCATTGGAATTATTTCAAAATCACGCGCGAGTCGTCCTCAGTTTGCTTTTTCCCTCGAAGCTTCGTTTCGACTTGGCCGCACATGATGGTGGTCAGCGTCCATACGTTGGTGTAGCTGCCGAAGGCGCGGTCGGGAAATTGCGGCCGTGCTCGGTTCTCTCCGAGGATCTCCGAGCATCGCTCGATCACGAACAGGCGCGGTTTTGATTGTGTGATCGGCTTGTATGACCCTAGAGAGGGGGTAAGTTTTACACAATCGATATCCTTTCGAGACTTTTGATGGTCGATTAATCGATTCTATGTTTTAAGCCACATCGAGATATATATATATATATATATACCCAAATCCTGGTTCTGTACCGGTACCCTCGATCTAGGGGAATCGTACGTTTGGCTATCTGTGCAGTACCACTACACGATTACCCAACGATTGGAAAAAAAAGTCCAACCGTTCAAGCATATGGGGCTATCTTTGCGAAGGTCCGTTGGAAGTCATTTCCGGAGTTTTCATTGAATAGCGATTGGAGCGTGTTACTTGCTCTTTCTCTTCTCTATGACGAAGACGTAAACTACACGTCAGTACTCGGTTTGATCAGTCACCGTGTTTATCGAATGTGGTTATAATTTAACAGTTTACACAGAGTTATAAAAACAAGATATAAAATGTCGGACGTTAGAGACTGGTTTAACTCTTTGCCAATATTCACGAGATATTGGTTGCTACTAACAGTGGTACATTCGTTAGTTGGAAGGTTTGGTTTGATAAGCCATTATTCCCTGGTTCTTATATATGAAAGCTTCATACAAAAATTTGAGATTTGGCGGGCGGCTACGAGTGTATTCTATTACCCCTTGAGTCCAGCAACCGGTTTCCACTTTATGATCAATTGTTACTTCCTATATAATTACTCATTACGATTGGAGCGTGGCGAGTACGACGGCAGGCCAGCGGATTACTTCTACATGTTGCTTTTCAATTGGATATGTTGCGTCGTCATTGGCCTCATAGGAAACATACAGCTTCTGATGGACCCAATGGTCCTCAGCGTCCTCTATGTCTGGTGTCAGCTCAATCAGGATGCTATCGTCAACTTTTGGTTCGGTGGGTAACTTCTTTCTTCACAAACACATATTTCACTTACAGCCATTAAAGCCTTCCCAATCTTTATTTTAAAAAGATAGCTTTCGTCCTCGCAGATTTTCAAATTAATGCAAAAAATGTATGTTTCTATAATCTGCAAATTCAGAATATACTTTCATACACCAAGCTCAACAAAACGTAAAAACTTCTAATATGTAAGGAAACAGCGTACTAAAATATTTGATAATGCTAGAGTCCTATTTCTGCCAACAGGTACACAATTTAAAGCCATGTATCTCCCATGGGTACTATGCGGCGTGAATTTGATACTGTCCGGAGGTGGAATGCTCGAGCTCATCGGTATCCTCGTAGGACATCTCTACTTCTTCCTCAAGTTCAAATATCCTCAAGAGTACGACGGCCCGGAATTGTTGAATACACCAAAGATACTGGAGCACTATTTTCCACCGCAACAAGGAGGCGTACAAGGTTTCGGTTATACGCCGGCACAAAGGATGGGACGACAACAGGCTGGCCAGGGACCAAATCTGTTCCGTGGCCATAACTGGGGGCAAGGAAGAGTCTTGGGCCAATAGGAGAATCTCGTATAAAAATACAGCCGTTCATCTCGCTCTTCTTTCTTCAAACTTCCAAGACAAAAGAAAATTCAACAATTTTGTATATAACAAATTTGCATTTTCGCATACGATCGTGTCGTTTTTTTTTGTGTCCATCATTGTGAGAATCGACGGACTAAAGTGTAACTTAAAAAGACTAGTTACCGCACAGGTGATGAACGAACGACCATTGTAATTTCAGTGACATACGTATACGAGTCGAAGAGAAAAAAAAAACAAATTCGACCGTACATCGTTTTGTAATCTCTTCAATTATTATACTACGCAGTTTACAACTTATCACGGGTACACCCTCATCCGGGAGTCTCCGCTACTCTATGAGAATTCATTATTTCAATTATTTCTCGGGCTTAATTTCCTCAACAGCTGGTGGAGTTTCTCTGAAATTGGGGAATTGTTCCCACGGTGCGGAAAGCTCAAATCTGCGAAATTCTTGCGCAAGCTCTAATGGCTCAGCAACAACTCGTTTGACCTCGTCGTCGTACCGAACCTGAAATAATATTTGATTTTCGTTTTAATATTTCAATTTGAAATCTCCAGTCGGAATTGACAAAGATCGTCACCTCTACATATCCCGTGAGAGGGAAATCCTTCCTCAATGGATGACCCTCGAAACCGTAGTCGGTCAGAATTCTACGGAGATCCGGATGATCCTTGAAGAAAATCCCAAACATATCCCAAACTTCGCGTTCGTACCAGTCAGCAGCCTTGAAAAGGCAGCAGGCGGACTCGACAGGCGTCAGTTCATCGGTATAAGATTTTACTCGCACACGACTGTTGAAATGTGTCGACAATAGACAGTAAATCAGCTGGAAAGATGGAAGCTAACGTGAATTTTCTATGTTCTCTCGAATTGATTACTTGAATGGGTATGAAACAAAAATTGATTAGTACTGCCATTGCGCCATTCTTTAGTCATAACTTTATTCCTTGAGCAAAAAAATGGTCAGTAGTCCTGAACTCTTCATCTTCAATTTATTCACACGATGCGTGGATACATCAATAGAATATAAGAAACCTTGTTAGAGAGCACCAAAAAATAGCAAAAAACTGTGTAAGAATCTGAGACCGTATACATGACCTTAACTACTGATTGTTTAATGGCTGAATTGATTTTAACGATCTTTGAGAATGGAAATATGCAATTGTTGCACTCACCTCAAATCTGTATTCCCTGCTGGGCACATCGACAGCTGTAAATTCAGTCAAGGTGGCAAATTGAGCGTTATGGTGATCCTTGAGGAAAGACAGAGTCGGAATGATACCGTCCGGCGAAACTAGAATTTCCAGTTCGTCTCTGGCTGCGATTTGAATCTTCTGCACAAACTTGGGTATGCATTCGGCCACATACCGGCCAAAATCCTTCGTCCGTGCGAGTTTATCCTGATCGACTTTGCGTATGGTGGCTATAGCACGAAATTGCGTTAGCTGCGTTGTGGTACGAATTCAATTCCTATTTATTTTGTAATCGCCCAATACGTACGACGAGTATCTTCGGCACTTTCTTCAGTCGTGCGACTGCTGTATCTCGAAGTTGATACGATTGGGACATAACCTGAAATATAGTTTTCAAATGTCAGCATTACATAATAAATAATATTGGAGTTTCCTCTCTCTGTTTACGTTTTGGAAGAGATTTGAGGGCACTGCGGGTGGACGTCAGTAAATTATTTAACATTATCGAAGCCATGATCGCAAAGACTGGACCGTACGATTGAATAAAGTCGTACGATTGAGCAGAGTGTTTAAATCACTACCTTACATAGAGGTTTTGCAACGAAGGTGGTGGGAGAAGTACGCTTGATGTCGGCAGGTTTGGCTTTTAGCCACAAGAGTAGCGTTGCGAACTTGTTTCAGCGACCGGAGCGCAAGCGTCGAAATTATAACCTTTCTTACCGTAGGCAGGCAATACAGAAATCTTTTCGACGAAAAAAAATATTGGATAACGAAAATAAATATACGGTTTTCATATGACGCGCTAAAAGGGAAGTTAGCAAATCTTACAAGTAGAGAGACATTTTTTCGCAATTTACGTGAGCGAAGGCAGATGTATTTTTATTGATTCTGGACATCTGTGGATCTTAGAATCGCCAGCGAAAACGAAATTAATACTATGTATATCAGTTTTTTCTTCAATACGACTGTGGCGTACTTGTACGACATTCCTGTAACGGAAAACGACAATTCACATTTCCATGGGTATGTGTTCAACAGCTAATAAACCAGTATCATCGAAGCCGTGTCTGTAATTATCGCTTCATGTTCCGTATACCGCAATACCGCAAGACGGCGCATTTTCCACTATGTTCTTTCCTTATTTGTGTCGCTAATCTAGAAACGAACTCTCGAACGAGTAATCGTAATTTCATCCTTCTTTTCAAGTATACAGTAATGTTCTAATTCAAACATATTTCATGTGATTTAATCAACATAATCATTGCAAACAATTATAACACAAGGCTAAAATGAAATATCCGATGCGCATACTGCCTTAAAACTGGCCTCACCAACGATAGCGCATAAACATCTGTCACCCTCTCTTGGAATATTAAGATATGCCAAGAAATATGAAAATTCCGAAACTCAGAGTTATAAAAAACGTTTCGCTTGATTATACAAATAAGACAATATTCGCAGGAGGATTACTGGTTCTCGAAAGTTGCACTTGCGAATAAATTGTTTCCGTAGAAACGGGCATGTTCGGGTAGAACTTGTCAGCAGGCTAGTCAAAGATAGTAATCCGCAAGAATGATTGCGACGAGGTATATTAAAACTGAATCGCTTATAGGTACATGAAATTACTTTGATAAACTGGTATTTTCTTTGAATAGTAACGTAATATCTATTGCAGGCGATCGGGTCGTGTCTACTACGTTCGTGATCGAAGGGACGCATCTATCGAAAACCTCGAGATATTCGATATTTATCAAGGACGCTTGAAATCCGCCCGTAGTCTCGCGATTTAACGGCCACTCTTAAAATTGGACGAGCCAAAAGTATTTTGTCTTTGCTGTTGAGAAAGCCCAGAATAGTTTTGCGGGCGCCAGTTGTTCGAGCCAAAATTGTTACTGTTCTGCCAATTGCCGGAGGATCCGGAATTGGTGGAGTCGTTCGGTGTCATCCATGATTGGTCATTTCTGTTTTGATTGCCCATGTTCGGCCAATACGGTTTGGACATGTTCATGGACATTGGCATATTATTTTGCCAATTGTTGTCGCTCGATTTGTTGGACCAGTTTTGATCCTTTTTCTCGTCTCTGTTCCAATTCGAGTTCGAAGGTTGTTTGGACTGTTGCCATCGTGATTTCCCTCCCGTACCGTTGTTCCACGGGGCTTGCGAGTTATTCGGAAGATCCATAGGATCGTCCTCGTCCTTATTCCCCGAATTTCTCCAGTTATCCCAGCAGTTGTTCGACTGCCTGTAATTATCGTTGCCTCGTGTATTCCAACGATTCCCGCTCTGGCCTTGGCCGTTATTTCCGTTGCCCCACTGATTTTCCATTGCAGGTTTCGCCGATAACTGCTGAGAATTCCAGATGTCGCCACCACCGCTCATCCACATTCCCTCTTTAGCATCGCCGCCGCGTTTATTCTGATTGATACTTTGTTGTCGGGTTTGCGGGTCGTTGTTCGTCGACGTATTGTTCCAATTTTGAAAGTTCTGTGTTTTAACGGCGGACCAACGTCTCGCTGGCGCGTCACTCCCGGTTGAAGAATTGTGTTGCTGTTGCGTCTGCATCTGCTGGCGTTGAGACCAATTACCCTGGGGTTGCGAAGAGCCGTTGCCTTTGTTCAAGTCCCAATTATTCCCGGCGAATCTTTTCGGAGGTGACGCGGAACGACCGCTCGACGCAATATCGCCTCGAGGCGGTGAATTTCCGCGCCTGCTCATATCCGAGTTCTGCTGTTGTCTATTTTGTTGCGTGGCCACGGGGCGTCTCTGAAAGATTTCCGAATACGGATTATGGTTGCGGGCCGGAGGTGGTTGGACCGTCGTAGGTGTTGGCTGCCGACGAGCCGGGGGCGTCGGTTGCCGTCGTTTGTTGCTATCCTGCTGCGAATACGAGGATTCACCGTACTGTCTCGTCTGCGTAAATCCACTTCCCGACGATGAGAGAAAAGGCCGTTTGGGTGAAAGAGGACGCGAGATCGATTCCATCAACGGCACAGGCGAATTATCATTTGTATTACGTTCGTGATTTTTGTCCATATTGTTAATTGATGAATTCCAATTGTTGCCCTGATACTTTCTGTAGTCCGGTCTCCGTAGACACTGGGAAATACCGCGGGACTGTTGTCCGTCGCGTGACTCGACCGGATTCATTCCAGCCGGCATGATCTTGGTGCGATCGACCGGTGCTCTATTGAACAACGGGAGAGGCGGTGGCTGGGCGTTCCCACCGTATTCCGAATTCGGGCCGGTGGACGTGTTATCTTGGCAGCCCATATTCTGGGCGTAACGATCGCGAAGCATCGTCGAATTGTTGGCACTGTTGTTTTGTCCCTGTTGCTGAAAATTATCTTGGGCCGGAGCAATTCTATCCCAGATCGAACGAGGCAGTTGACTCTGAAGCTTGTTCGTTTGATCGATCACCATGTTCAACATGTTTTGTAATTGTTTCGCCGCATCAACATTCATTATGGGAGGTTGTCCACCTCCCAATCTCTGTTGTGCCATATTGAAGAGCATTTGCTGATTTTGGGTTTGCTGAATGAGACGAGGACCGGAAAGTCGACCTCTGAGGTCTCTTCGATTTCCATTACCGCGCATTCGCTTCTCGGCTGGACCCTGGTTGTCGTTGGCACCTTTCGGAGCGCCGATCCCACTGCCGAGAATCCCGACGATACCACCGCCCACCTGTTTTTGGGTCTCCGTCATTGCCCAATGACGCTTACGCTTCTGAGCACCCGAGAGCCGCGGTCCGCGTCCCGTCTGGACCCGAGCTAGAGGATTCTTCTTCAGATTCGACACGGACGCTTCTTCGCTAGATTTCGGTATTGCAACGGGATTCATCGAATCCGGACTGGCGGGTGACTCCGAGGATTGCACCGGCGGATTAGTCTCGGACGACTCGATCGTTTTCGTGAAATTCAATTTTTTAACGACGTTTGACGTATCCAACGTTGAATCTTTCCCTATTGGCAATATTTTTCCTACCGATGCCAATGGATTCTTAACCAAGTTAACCCCGACTGTTCCTTTTGTCATATGGATCGGAGGATGTCTCACGACGCCCGTGATAGTTCCGGGTACGGTACCCCATATCGGGCCTCCTCTTAGCTTCCGTATTTTCTTCTTGTTGATTCGGTTGAGCACGCGTCGATTAGCGTTTACGGCGTTCAATTGGTTTTCACCGTGACCATCGGTCTTCGCTTGACCTCCCTGTGCGTTCGCTCTGTTCCGATTCGGAGGATTTTTACGCGGTGCCTCGTTGATCGCAAGGCCAGCTCGAAATTTCACGTGATTCCAGAACCATGGCTCCTCGATGTTCAGCAAATTCAATCGTTCCATTCGTATCACAACCTCAAAGTGCGGTCCGGTCGGCAATGTGTCGACGAGAGCCGCGCGCAACGGCATAAACGGCTTTCCGAGGTCTCCTTCAACGGGCCGAGTCAGTTCCATTATCGCACGGACCGATTGCTTCGTCAGGGTCGTTATCATCACTACCCGACGCAACGACGGGATTTTTCGAAGTGCCGTCATCATCTCGATGTCTGCAAGCGGAAGCGGATACACCGAAGCATTAAACTTCGTTTGACTCGACCGGTTTTTCTACGCCAAACGTTTTTTGGTCGCGGATGCGAATTCATTGTAAGATTGCGCTTTACGAAAAAAAATATCAACACATCGAGGATACAGAGATTTCGTTCCGACCAAAATATTCGTGCGCTTCGATATATATATATATATATATATATATATAATATGTATTTCTAAAATAACGCGGGCGAAACAATCGATGGCTCATTCGCGGGCTAACTTTGACCTCTGCATTAATTACTTTCCGTTCCGAAACTCATTACAACAAGTAGCGATGAAGAATAACGTACCTCGTCCAAGTTTGGTGTTACAGTTGACAATCGCAGCTGCTTTTGTATTCTTAAGAAGGGTTGGCATTTTGGCTATCAATTCTTCCGGCTGGCCCATGATGAATGATGCATTTTCCACCTTGTTCAATTCGCTAGTCATTTCTGCCTCCTCCACTTCGGACGGGGCGTCGAGTCCGATCACCTTTTTGCATTTCTACAAAGATCAAAGCAGAAAGTAATTAATAAGAACGTTTTCAAGCTCGTATTTTCAGTACCAAAGCGTTACGATACGTAAAACCTCTAATGAGAATTTTCGGTTCTCTTAATCTCGCCATTTTCGTATGAAAAATATGACATTAGCTATGATCGTACTCACAGAAGCGACCATAAGGCCGATAAGACCGAGGCCACAGCCGACTTCCATAACCGTTATCTTCTGAAGCGGATTGAGCATATCAGCGACCGCAGCGCCCAATTGCTCGACGCCGGACGCGTTGCACCAAAAGTTCGTTTTTGGAGCTAGTTGAATCTTAACGCCACTGACAGTTTCGTCCAAAGCCTCGGTACCAGCAAGGAACGTTATGTTCGAAGTCGTTCCACCGCCGCTCCTTAAACATTCGTAATTCGTAGATCCGGGTGAAAATTTGTTAAACGGATCGGTACTTTCAACCGAGAGTACTAATAAATAGAAGAGGAGCTTACTTGGTGTCGATAGATTTGCAATAGAGGGATTTCACGTTGCAATCTTTTCCCGGTCCCGACTCGAAGACCTGTTTCAACTTCTGCATCGTTGATTCGCTGATTTGTTTCCCCGTCGCGAATACCATGAGTTCATCCTTGCTGTTACTCCTAACGAGCAGCCAGAGCCAATTATGACCGCGCTCGAGTTCCGGTTCGGTTTCTGTCTTGATCGGTTCCTCCTTAACCTCATTTACGGGTTCGACCGCCTTCATGGGTGATTCTGGTTCTTTCTTAATCGATGCTTCGGTCAATACGGCGGGTTCGGGTTGAGATATTTCGTCCACCGATGGTGGCTTTTTATCGTCCTCCTCTTCTGTAGCCACCCGATCGGCAGTTGTCGGCGGTTCCTCGTCGATGCTTCGAATCAAGTCCTCGAATACCTGCGTTACACGCGAAGGTCATTATCATCCGTTACGCATTTTTTTAACATTGACGCGTTCCACGATTTTCCGAATTCACGTCGTCAACATCGAATTAACAGGAAAGTGTTCATCTCCGTTGCGAAAGATTGCCACAGAACCGAACGGCGAAATAATGTACGAAGGATCTCGGGAAAGTTCGTTCGAAAATTAAAAAAAAAAAAACGTTTGCCTTTCCGTGATTCGTTTAGTTTTTTTTTTTTTCGGTGGAAACAATTGCGGGCTCAGTGGATACGTCGCGCGTGGTTTTATTTAGAGTTTGTTCGGGTTTCTTGGCGAGTACATTCGCGGACGCAGGCTCGCGCACCGCGTACTCGAAACTCGAAGCTTTACTCAAAAAGCAACGAGCGACCCGCCATCGAAAATCCTCGTCCGAGCGACAATGCTACTTTTTTAAAATTCTCCGTTTGATTTCTTCCTTCTTCCGATTTGAATTTGTTCGTCAACGAGAGGAGGATTAACTTCAGTGTCCATTGAAGTCTAAAGCTTGACAGGATGGTTGAGTTTCTCGCAGGTTGCGAACGCGAGCCAAACCGTCAGCCAGGAAGTCAGAGGTTTTGTCAACTTTTGGAATATCGTATCGTGCATTGCTGCAGTCCACGTCGTTTCTTCGCGGACATTTTTCGTGAACGAGACGACTTTGGGGTGGATCTTCGTATCGAATAGAAAATAGAGCAGTACGCAAAGAGAGACCGAGAGAGAGAGATGGGACATCAAACATTGAGAGAAAGAAAGTGGCCAGTTTTCCATTAATTCGAGGCCATCTTCGATTTTAAAGATCGTTCTCGAGCTTTTTCACGATCGAAGATCATTGAGCACGGAACTTTCGGACACTCGCCAAATCCGCGTATCGGACATACGTTCTACCGGATATTTGACGGATCGTTCCATCGAATTTATCGTTTGGCTTCGTTATCCCGAACGTCACAATCTTCGTTGAAGCATCCGCGTATACTCTTGTATACGAGCGAACGCGCGAAGTTCGTTAAAGGGAAGGGGGAAGAGGGACGTGAAAAACTCGATCTCAATGACCGGAGATGCGTGAGCTTTGCACTAGTTACAGGCGAAATCTCGCGCTTCAGCCACGTTCAATCGCGTGATTCGCGAGTCCAAATGTAAACTTCAAAGGCTCAAAAGTGTCGAAGGCTCGTGACAGGCTTTTCTTTACTCGCATGAATCAAGCCCGGGGAAGCATCCAGCGATCCCTTCCACTCGACTCTTTCGCTGCCACATTTTTTTCTTTTTTTTCTCCCACAAAGACAAAAAAACCACGTGGTTTTTTCAAGCTATTTAAAGAATGCTTCGCGTGTACTTCACAAAAATCAAATTTCGCTAATCGTTGCAAATACCTCGGTAACGAATTTGACAAAAAGAATTTTGTTTCGGCTTGTTTCGGTTCGTTCAGCAGCTGGGAATATTTTTCAAAAATAAAACAAAAGTCAGATCCCAAAAATAGTCTAATCCGGCGTCGTGAATTTACTCTAATCATTCTCGATCGCAAAATAAAATAAATACTTTATTTTTGATGAAATTCATGAAATGCAGAAGCAATTGACTCACAATAATTATGATTATTGAAAGTCTAGTTACACGCAGCCATCATGATAGTAGATTTCGATACAAAAAGATGCTACACACGCTACACGAAAAAAAAAACGATTCGAAACGTACGACTCTGATTTTGCGGTCGGTGAAGAAAAAACGAACTCGTTAATGATGAAATTTGATATTCGATCGGACACGTTAAGGATCCTTGAAGATGTACAAAGCCGTGCAGTCGCAATAAAAGAGCGTAAATTTTCGCGACGTTATTTTCCCAAACCCTTCTCGAGTAGGCAACAGTTTGACGAGGGTAGTTATCAAAAGTTTGAAAAAACGAACGGCGCGCAGTATCGTTTATACTTTTTTCAGGCTTCTGTCACGGCCCGTACTCAAAACGCACATACGTGTGCAGTTTTTTTGCCATTAAAAAAAAACGAATGCAGTGTTGAATTGCATGTTTTCTTTTTTTTCGGTTTACGTAGCAAAAAGTAAGTGTACCTTGACAACACGCATTACAAAGGGTGGATATTGCGAGGCATTATCTGTATTAACACCCGATCCATCGGTTGGACCCAGCTGCCAGACTGTTTTTAATTTCTTGTTAACAGTCCCTTCAGCGCTGTCCTCCTCCTTGTTTGTTGACTCCTGTACAGTCTTTCTGCTGCCTAAACATGCCACATTATATTTTTATCATCGATCTGCTTACGATTGTTATTCACACCGTAGTCTAACGCGATTACTCGTTAATGCATCGTTTTTTTTTTTTTCGTTTTTTTTTCTCAATTTCTTCTCGTACAACTACGAATCCCAGTTTCGGAATCTTAAGGTGCGCGTAGCGCTTATCAATACTAAACGGTCGCTTTCCACCTAAAACATATTGAAAATAACGTTAAAACACATCATTGAGAAGTCTCACAAGGGGAAGACTCTGTCGTTGGAAGATTTCGTAACTGCTGCCGATTTCAAGGTGGTATGAGAATTGAGTTGAGGGCGGCAGTGATAAAGTCCTGTTTTAATTACGGAAGAATAGACAGACGACAATGTAGAACTGTGATTGTGCACGAGGCTTACTCGATACTTAGAATTAAAAAATATTTGTAAAATACAGCGAATTCAGGGACCTATCAAGAAATAAAGTACGCGTTCGTGCCGTTCGCGACGGTATTGGGACAATTGTCGTAAAACGTGTGAGCGCGTGCTTACGGGTATGTGTATACGTGCGGAATTAACGAGGATCGGAAAGAGTCGCGAACGCATAGATCAATCGCGTCGTGGAAGCTTCGACGACCGAGATCTCGTTCGTTTAAACTGTTACTCGTTCGAGAACATCGGTCCATGCGCCTGTTTCCGTTTGGAAGTAGGTGCTCGTTTACGAGCTCCGGAAATCGGAGTCCTCGATGTGGACTATCGAACGAGACTGCGTTTTGATTTTTTCTCTTTTTTTTTCACACCGCGAATCCGTTCCGCTGAGCTTGTGGATCGAATTAATCGACGGATCCGTTTTGTGTGTTTGTGTATGAAAGAGGGTCGCGGAGGGAAAGGCACTGACGTGGAGGTGGACACATACGTCTTTATGACGAAGAGTTAAATCCGAACTTTCAGTCGATTCACCGTTTTTTTACGTTTCCCTCGTCCCGAGGGAAATGTGTGAAAACTCGACAAGAAACTCGTTGATAGAAGGGATCACGATTCCGGAATTCATACGCCCGGAATTTCGTTCGTTTCGAGACGTTTTAGCGACGTCCTGCGACAACGGAACGATTCTATTTTTTGCTTACCCTCTAAGCGAAGTACGAATGCTATAATCTAAACGAAACAACGATCAGTACGCCGATTGAATATGAGAAAGGACCGGATTCAAAGACTCACAGATGAACTTCCAACGATTCGTGTGCGGCTTGTCGAGAGGACAACGTCGCGGCGGATCGAGATGATAGACCGAAGTCTCGTTGAGGTCCAACCATGGCTTGTACGCCGGATATGACAATTTCAGGACACGAGCCAACTTCAGTAGTCGCTCCTTGAAGGTATTCATCTTAGCGTTTAGCTGTAGCAAAAAAGAAAAATACTTGAAAAATACATCTCAGGCTTTGTCAGTTACAGTAGACGCGGGGTCTACTGTAAATTAGAGGTATCGGACCGGCGAAAGTATTTATGATACGTACCTTTTCCTCGTACCATACTCTTTCAGGTGGAATTATCTCCACCACGGAATCGGAATCAACTGCATTATCAGAATTTCCCTCGGTCATTTTGACATCGCCGTCCTTGTCCTCGGAGAACACCGTATCGAGAGTTTTATCGCTCGACGTATCCGGTTTTGTAGAACCTCCTCCTAGACATGGTTGATCCGTCTCCGTATCAGCAGTAAAACCAGCATCCGTTGGTTTCTCCGGGTCGGCCGATGGTACCGTTTGGTCTTCCGTTGGATCCTTCGTCGGCACAGGTTGCCCGTCGCTCGTACTCGTCTCGGCTGTTTCGGCCTCTGCCGCTGTGTCAGTCTTTGCACCATTGTCCGCTGGCTTGTCCGTATCTGTACGAACTACGGAGGAATCTTCCTTGCTGGTGCACTCGCCGACGACTTTGCAATGTTCAGCGTCAACCATCGCTTCTTCTGAATCTTCTGCAAAACGAAAGCCGTTATCGGCTCAAAAAACCTTTTTTTGGAGCATCGTCGATTGAACATGAGAAACAGAAGAGAACGCCGGGATGTTCGAATTTCACAACTGATTAGCACAATCGAAGAATGGAAAATTCTGTTAATATGAAAATATCAATTAGGGTAGAACTAGGGTAATACAACGCGATTTTCTTTCGTGCGGTGAAAATACAAGAACGGTGATTATTAATCGGATCGTTAATCGTTCGGACCGTGTTGCCGACGGAAAAACTGCGATACGCGGGAATGGTAAAGGACGCGTGATGACTATGGCGTCTCGAGATCCGGTCAACTACGAGCATAGCGAAAATCCAACTTTGCAGTGTCGCGAATTTTTGTCGTTCGTAGGCATTGAAGAATCTTCGTGGAATCGGATTCTCAAGTGCGCAAAAGAGAAGCTTACCCATCATGCGTGTAGTATTGTCGTTGAAGTATTTTCGCGAGAAATAATCGAGAAAGCGAATCGAGTAATGCCGTAACGACAGCGAAGTGAAGCGACACTACCAACAAAGACAAATGACGCCTGAGAGTACAAAACCGCCACTCCCCCTGGGGTACCGCAGCGAATCTTCCCGGGGTACTTACGGTTTATAATTTTAAACGCGGCTTTATATATAGTGAAGTACTTACGAGAACACTCCGCAATTTGATAGAACGACCGTTCAGTTAGCTCGAGCACTACAGCATAAAACTACTTTGCGCATGCTATACGTTGAAATCGCGAGTAACACAAAATTGCGAAAAATGTTACAATTTGCGATATACGAATCTACAAACGCCGACTCATCGACGCGTATGAGCGTATGATAGGCGACGAATAGCAAAGGAAGCGTCCGTGATCGAGAACCGAACTATTGTTTCGACTGCAGCGCCGCCACCTGCTTGTACCTCGGTTTCTACAAGCTCAAACGCGGCACGACGAAGAACTGTTTCTTTTGTTTTTTTGAAGAGAGAGAAAGATTGTATAATAATAATTAAGAGATATAAGCTTGCACAATGGTCACCCTGTATATTATAAGACCTATGAGAGGAAGCAGGGCACGACTATGCCCCCAAGCATAACATCTACAAGAGTAAGCTGGACGGTATTATCAACGAAGTCAGACGTACATAGAAGGACAGTTCGTACGAGTGGCTCGCAAACAATTATTGTGCGACCGAAACTGCCGCCTAGCGGCGTCTCGAACGTCCAGCTGTTATGGATTACCGCTGCAAAGTTAGCATCCCCGCCACTTTGAATAATCGGCTTGTCAAAAAATATTCTACAAAGGTTTTTTGCATTTTCCCAGTCTAATTTTGTACTTTCGACAAAAACTCGGGCATATTTGTAATCAGTTGAAAATTTTCGATTGGACATTCAACGAATATAATCGAAACTTCGTCGAAAGCCTCGCACACAGCAAAAAATCGTGTTTTTAGCAGTTTTTTACGACTTTTTCATGGAAATTTTGGGTTTTGGGGGAATTGAATGGTAGATTCGTACTCAGGGGGGCAAACTACATCGTAATGGACCATTTAAAAAAATATTAAAAATCAAAAATTTTTTTTAATTTTTGGGCAAATTACATTTTTTCACTAAATCATGGATAACTTTTTTCCCTTTGGGATTTGGCACTCCACTCTGTGCTCGATCTCTTCGGTATGATTTTCTCTTC
>JAPYZI010004103.1:0-36973 GCA_030523105.1 Ophioninae sp. A BG-2022a
CCTGGGAGGTCGAAAAAATTTTTTTTCCGTTTTTGAACTTTTAAAAGGGTCTGTTTCATCGGAAATTTTCCGCTGATTACGAATATGCCCGAGTTTTCGTCGAAAGTACAAAATTAGACTGGGAAAATGTAAAAAAACTTTTCTGTGGATCGTAGCTCGCAATTTCTCCCATGGTAAGCACAATCTGCGCAATTTTTTTCAAAATTTTGCTAAATGCCGAGCATGTATCTCTTAGAGCAAGTGTCCCGCGTACACAGAATAAATTTCATTCCAAGCGGTTGAACAATATGGGAGAAAATAGATTTTAAAATTTCGATGTGGCTAGGAACGCATTCGTCATTCCCTCAAAACAAAACATCATTAACAATAAATTAATTTTGAAAAGCCATTTTAAAAAAAAAGTAAAAATCAAATTGGAAAAATAGAAAAAAGATCGAAAGCGAAATACGAAAGCTGTTTACCGAGAAATAATACCGAATAAAAAATTGGCTGCACCGAAAAAAAAAAAAAAAAAGAATAAAAAATGGAAAAAAATTGCTCTCGTCTGAAAAGCACCCTGTTCTTGGCCGCAGTCCTAATGGACCCTTGGACACTCTGTGTTCCGTTCCAACGCCACCCACCGAGCCAAAACAATTTTCGTTTCACTTTTTTTTGTCCCCGCTCCCTTCCTTCTCGTCTGTCTTCAATCCTAAATGCGTAACGTCTCATTGACGATAAAACGAATAATGGTTTTCCCTCCTTTGATCTGAGCGGGAGACAGGCAGCGAAACGATGATTGACGAGAGACTCGTACGCTTTGTCTTGGTCAGGGTACGACGCGACGAACACGATGATTAACGTATTATTGGAAGAACACTAAAAGTCAATAAAAATCACAAAAATTCTTGAATAGTTGTAAAATTGCAATTTCCAATAAATCAATAATAACAATAACGATAATAATAATACTGAAAATGAAAAATCAAGATTTTGATGTAATAGTTTATTATTAAATCAGCAATTTGTAAAAACGAAAAATCTAATTTAATGTACCAATAATCCAAACTTTGAAATCCAGGATTTCCCATTGCCGAATTTTTAAGCCCATTTCTCGTGATCAACAGAGTTGAGAAAAAATGGAATTGATCGTTATCCTAATCATCAGGGACGTCGTTTTCCGTTCGAGCAACGAGGATGAAAAATGACCAAATTTGTTCGGCTGATGTGGAAACGAGAAATGGTTGGTGGATGACGAGGAAATTAGGATCGTAAAAATGACAGGTGTTTCACGTGGAAAAAAGGAAAAAGGAAGATTTTTTCTTTTCCGTTCGTTAACTGGCAAACCCCCGGATTCAAAAGGGAACACGCGCCCCTTTCGAGGGGTTTGCACACGCTGGAACGTGTTCGCGTTGAATAAATTCACATCCCTCGAACGGACCCTTCTCAAAAGGACTCGTGGGCTTTAGAGCAAGGGACTAATGGCGCGTGCCCGATAATTCGAAACACATACGTTCGTACGTCTATACAGGGTGACTCGAAGATGAATATTTATAGTTACAAATTTTGGAATTATTTGATAATTCATTTTATAATAGAACAATCGGATCGAAATATCGCGTTTTTGATTATTCAAATTGTCACGATGTATGATCTGCCATCTCTTTTGGCTCTCGAAATATAAAATTTTGATTTTTCCCTGTTTTGTTTTTTTCTTAAGGTTTTTAATACTTTTTTGATTTCCCTGTTTTTCCTATTTTTTTTTTAAGTTTTCGATACTTTCCTAATTTTCCAGTTTTCGATTTTTACAATTTACCGATTTTTTATATTTTTTTCTAAAGGTTTTCAATATTTTTCCAATTTTCTGGTTTTTCATTTTTTTACATTCCACCAGTTTTCCAATTTTTTTCCTATTTTGTTCTCAACATTATCAATATAATTTTTTTTTTTTTCCATTTATCGTTTACGAAGCTTATCATTTTTGTTCGAGTCGCAACATGCGGGAAGTCAAGTTTTGGCGAAGATCCAAAATGATACTCTCGAGATACACGGTAGATATGACGACAGAACGGATGCCAAGTTACTCGACGTTCTTCGTCAGCATTTTTTTTTTTCTCATTCTGAATTACAAGCTCCAATGCACTCACGTACAATTCACCACGAAAATTTCGAAAATTCAGGGAATAAAAAAACCGTGATTAAAAAAAATTCTTGGAGTTGACGATTCCCGATGGATAAATGAATATTTTTATATTCACCGATGATTAATTGTTAGCAATTAATAACAATAAAAAATACTGCTATAAAAAAAATTACAAGTGTCAAAAATGAAAAAAAAAGAAAAATTATCGGAGTTTTAAAATCGAGAGGAGTCTCAATAAAAATAGTGATACGACAGGAACCATCTGTCACAGTCGTATGGCGAAGTATCGAATAGTTCGCGTTGCCGGAAGTGCACGTTTTTTTTTGCCGCTACCTCTCTCTGTTTCTTTCCCTTTTATACACCTCCCACTTTCGCTCTCGACTTGTCCCGGTGGTACACGCGTCCTGCATACTGATCCATCCGCGTTGGAGGACTCGTGTGCCCATCAGTCGATTCTTCGCCTCGCAGCTTGTGCACACAATATTTTTATTATTATTATTATTTTTTATTTTATTATTTATTTTTTATGTTCTATTTATCATCATAAATTTTGGTTATTTTATATTATTATTTTTATTATTTATTTCAGATATTTAATTTTCATTTTGTATTTTTTTTTTTAATTATTTACTACAGATGATTTATTTATTATTATTATTTTTTATTATTCTAGTTGATTTATTTGTTGTAATTGTTGTTGTTGTTGTTATTGTTATTATTATTATTATTATTATTATTATTATTATACATACACGTGCAATCGATACCTACGAGCGTGACTTTTTTTTTAGCAACAGTTCCGGAAATGAGCTCTCGTACACGATCCCCAAACGGGATAACTTCCACCCATCTGTCAAACAGATGCTGAATTTTCGATCGAATGACGAATTATCGATACGAATACTTATACCTGCAGGAGAGCACTTTCAAGCTTTCGCACAAATGTTTCGTCCCTTAAATTATCGAACCAGGAAATTAATTAAAAATATATTTGTCCCGGAAGAAATTCGATTTTTGGCCTTTTTTTTTCAGAATTGCGGGAATAAATCGAAATTTTGAGAACGAAATTAATTTGAAATTCGAACGAAATTTGACATTTTTTTAAAATAGCGAAGAAAAAGGAAAATTTGGAGCACGAAATTGACGATTATTTTTATTGATTTATTATTATTGTTATTGTTGTTTTATTTTATTTCATTTTCAAAAATGATTTTTTTAAAATTATTGTTTCGTCGAGTTGGTATTCGAACGTTGAAATATACCGCGATGAAATTGAGATTTACGGAGAGTGGCACGCTAATTGTGGTGCTTGGTGGTAACACGCCGAGTCAACAAGCAAACCAGAAGCAACTGCTCGTTACACGCGATCTGGAGAACCTCTCTTGGGAGACCCAAACATCGGAATTTTCGTTCTCACTCGTGTTGAGAGACTCGCGGTATCTACGAATAACTCCATACATTTGCGGACACAACTGAATTAGTCCGACCCGTGACTTTATTACCGTAGCTTCAGAGCTTTCGCCAAATACCTATTTTTCTTCCCTCTTTCGTTTAAAACACATTGTTTAATTGTTTTTTAAACGAAATCGTATTTTCAATTTGTATTAATGTATTTTTATAAAAATATGAAACGATGGGATTTTTTTGTTGATAACTCCTCATAAATACAATAATTAAATAATTGTAATAATAATAATAAAATAATTATTAAATTGTATTATTATTATTAATTATAAATTTGTAATTTAAATTAAAATGATTACAAATTAAATGTGTAATTTAAATTTAAATTGTTAGAAATTAAATTTAATAACAAAATAATAATTAAATTTTTTTAACTAATAAAAATTGTAAGGAATTTTTATTTTTTTAATTTTTCGAAAAATTCTTCGAATATTAAAAATTCCTAAAATAATGATTAAAAAATTAAAAAGGGTTTAAAAATTTGCGAGATCTTTTAAGTTTGGTTTCGGAAATTTTTGGTTTCGCTTCAGTCACGATTAGAAAAATGATGAGGAAGATTTCGAGTGACACGAGAGATAGGGTCGAAAGTGAAAAGGCATGTATCTGGTTCATTGGTCGGTGTGGGTGGTCAGTTTGCCGGATCTCTCGAGGCACCCGTTTGAGGTTGTCTTCAATCTGAAGGACATTGGTGTCCCTTCGCGCAGGAGTTTCCTTGAAGCAGAAAGCCACTCGAGTCTGAAGACTCTTTGGGCTCTGGGCGGTCCCATCATTAGTGTCCCTTTCCGAAGTGACACACGGCCAACGTACAATGGAAAATAATTGGCGAATAATTTTTTTGTTTTTTTTTTTCTGGCCAACCAAAACGATAAAGATATAAATGTTTAAAAGAGTGCTCAATTTTTTTTAACCAATTTTTTGTACTTCTTAAATCCTTTTTTAACATAATTTTATATTAGACGTAAAATGTAATTTTAAATCTTACTTTTCACGCATTTAAAACGAAAATAATACGTAATTAAAAATTGCGGTAACCATTTTGAAAAATATTAATAAACTAAAAGACCCAAAAATTAGAACAATTTTCCTGGACCCTTTTTTCCAAAAAAAAAAAAAAAAAAAACATTTGGCAAGAAAAAGAAACGAAAAAAGGAAAGGAGAAATAAATACGTGCAAGTCGTAAAGTTTCGTGAAGAAACGATGTTTTTTAGCCGCGAACTTTTACGAGCCACATCGCCATAACACTATTTTACTTTTTTTTTCTCCACCTGTGCAGGGCGTTTCTTGCATACGGAGAACATCCAGTGTGCTTTCTGGAGCGCACAGGGAGAAAATTAGAGAAAAAAAAATTAAGGGGGTACGAACCGGGTAAGTAATAAAAAAAGGTGGACGTAAATACTTCGAGAAGCTTTAGATAACGGCAGCTGCTGATTCTCTGGACAATCGTGTATGAAAAAAAAGTAGAAATTCATTTTTTTGTACTCCCTTAAAGCTCGATAAGAAAATCCCTTATCGAAACCCCTTAAGGAATTTCAAAAATTGCTATAATCATATACTTAAAAAAATGATAATAATTACGATAGAAAAAGATTATTAAAAAAAAAAAAAAACTAGCTTGTAATTCCGGCGTTTGGGTAAATTCTCACGCTTGAATAATCGTAATGATTATTATTTTCTTAATACGAAAATATTAATATAGAAATATCTCAGTTTTGAAAAACTAAAAATATTCAAAAATCTAAAAAAAAAAAAAACACTTCCTTCGGAATCCCAAACGAGGGCACCGGAAGTACTCGTTTTTATTAAATAAACGGACCGGAAATAGCTCGTGATCGGTTCTTCTCGAAGATATATTTCTGGATGGCAATGAAAGGAAGAAAAATTCGTAAAAGCAAAGATACGATTGGTGAAAGCAAAGAAACGATACCGGACATGGCATGTGTAACCCCCGGTACCACCAACGTAGTTTCCGTTTTGCATTTTTTCCTCTTTCGTCTGACGACGGATGAGTCATTCGTTGGGCTAACGAGAACAGCGTGCAACCCGTGTAATCCGAGAGCACGCATGTATATATTTACGATAACCTCTACTGCGAAAGAAACGTCCATCGTATTTACAACGTGCATGACGTAAGAGGGTCTTTTGAAAGTCCCTATTTTACTCAAAGATTCCCTATACAATCAAAAAAAACATATTCAATTTCAAGATCTAAAAAAAACAAGTAATAAATAAAAAAAAACGAAAAACCAAATTTTCAAAATCACTTTTCTCGGAAGCCCTCGCGATTTTTTGGAAAAACGAAGCATCAAAATTTGTAGAGTCAGTGAACCCAGGGCGTAGTTCTTTTTATTTTCGTTCAATGTTATACGCTTTCGAGAAATCTCGTTTTGAAAATTTTAGCTATTTTCCTCACATCCACTAAAGCGTTCTTAAGATGACTGGTAGCTCCAGTTTTATCATAGGTAATTAAGATTTTTAGGATATGCACGAGCATAAAGTTTTGTAGAATTTTAAACGAGGAGCTTGATGACTCGATTTTACATAAAAAGTGATTAATCTTCAAGGAAAGTTTTCTTTAAACGTTTTATGACAGGCTGGATAAAAAAAAAATAATGAACCAGAATGAAAAATGAATGAAAATGAATAAAAATTAACTACAATAAAAAATTTAAAAATCAACGAACCAGATGAACCAGATAATCCATTAAAACTAATTAATCTTGAATAAATGACCTTTAAAAAATGGTATCCCCCTCTCTCTTGCCCATAACCAACCTAACAGAATTTCCACTTCCGGCGTATCACAAAATGCATCAAAAATCGTTGGACAATAAAACAAAGAGTCCTGAAAAAAAACCTATCAATAAAACCCCACGAGGTTTCTCACCGGAAAAACGAAAAACCTCGTTTTCCTGTCGCAATAAAAATTTGGCGGATGCTCCGTTGTGAAACCGAAAGAGAAAAAATAATTAAAAAAATAAATAAATAAATAAATAAATAAACAAAAGTTTCGAAGGTTGCGCGCAAAATTGCTGCAGTTTTTTTTTGTTTTTTTTGACGAAAGGTGCTCGATGACGCGAAAAGAGAAACAGAGAGAGATGAGTATGGGGTTGAAGGGAAAGGGAGAGAATTTTGCGGTGAAGATAATAGCGGGTGGTGATGCTGGGCATTATTGTGGTTATGTTGCCTTGGGTGCCTTTCGAGTACCAGGACCTTGCCGGAATCATCGTTGTCGTTTTCACCGTGATCGTCAATCGTGCGAACCCTCCAAGCGTTTTCTAAAGTTCCTCTTGTCTTCCTGCGTGCTGGTGGTGGTGGAGATAGGGGGAGAGGAGGAGGGCTGTTTCTACCGGTGGTAGGGAAACGGGAAGTCTTTCCCTTCCCGAAGGTCCGAAGATCCTTTGTTCATTCGAAATTCAAAGGCTTCGCGTCGATTTCGCGACGGAAGCCAGCGGACAAGCTCCAATACGTTCGCACGGTTCCCTCCCCTCCCCTCCCCCTCCCCGCCCCTGCCGCGTCTTTCCCACTCCTCTATCCGTTTTCTATACGAATCGATAGCAACGAAACGGCGTAACTTGCCAAAACAAACGGATGATGGAACACGCCCCGGAGTCGTTTTCGTATCTAAGCTGATCGCGTGTATTGGGGTATACAATGATGGACAGCCATCGACCAATGTACGATTGAAGAACGTACTTCGAAGTATCAATGACTCTTCGATCTTCAACCTCTTCGCTTGCTCTCTTCCGCCATCTTCTTCTATTATTATCTACCCACACTCAACATCCAACGATCCAACCGTACCGAGTTACAGTTACGAACTATTTCCCGGAAGCTTGGAAACGTAAAATAATTCTCGTGGGAACTTGAACCGTTTATTCGAAGCCTAATGTCTGGACGTTCGCTTGGAAAATGGTTGAATACCGATTAACTTCTTTATGGCTAAGATTGAGAACGATGAAACTGGTTGAATTTACAGAATCAGGTGTTTCGTGAAATTTGTAGTTTTGGGGGTTTTTAATGTTCAAGGATATTAGTTCGTATCAGCTTTTGATTTCTAGAACTTCGTCCACTTCTTCGTTAAAGAGAGAGATTTGAATGTCTGGATAGCAGCCATTTTGGCTCAGTTGGCAGAAAAACTGGTAATTTTATGCCAGGCTGACTGGCAAGTTGGAGAAACTTGGCGCGCCAGGAAGCTGAAGGCTAAATCTTTCCTCTTTTCCAGTTTAGCAACATCCCCGTTGGAACGTGGTCCCCCCCGATAGATCCCTAAAGCTTCTCCCGGACAGCCCCACGTGGGTCATGAAACTTTAATACCACGAACCCTCGTTCTCCCGCGTGGAACTCTAAATCACTCCCCCGTGGCGAGACCCCCTTGTGACGTCGACGCGAATCGATAATCTAAGCGTTGGAACTCGACTGTGCGCACAATTTTCCAGATGGAATCAGGACCGATGAACAAGTGGAGGTTGCTCAGTCATCAGCGATGGATCTCGGTTCAATAAGAGTTCGGGACAACATTGGTGGCAGAGAAATCGATGGAACGTGGAACTTTGTGGAATCCATTGAAAGCTATGATTCCAATAACGTGGGGAAGCAAAAAGAACGAACCGGGAAAGAGGCTTTTGGCTTGGTGAAGAAAAGCGTTGATGAAAAGTACCCAATATCAGATCAATTGGGTCGAAGGGACCAACGATAACGAAAAAGAAAATAACGACCGCACAACTTCTAACAAATCCAAACAAAAGGTTTAATTAATGGCGAAGAGAAACTCCTCCAGCCAAATGAAAAGGAATCGTTCATCCGATAAGCTTTGATTAAGCATCAAACTTGTCCAAAGCGATCAGAGGTTATAATTGATTCGTCAAACGAGCCAAAGCGAGGATAGCCGAAGATAATTCGCCATCTGGACTTGGTCGAATGACGATTAAGTTCGTCCATATGGTACGAAGGTTTCAACACCCAGCCTAATTCCTCGTCCAGCCTGGAGGCTGGTTGGTTCTCCGCAGAGGAGAATAATACCGTCACGAGACGAAAAGAACCAGCGAAAAAAAAGAAAAAACGAGGATGAAGAACGAACCAAGACTCCGGTGAAATCCGATGCGCCGGAGCCAGCGCTGTTAGGTTTTGTATCCCCGGAATTCTTGGCCCCCTTTCTGGTGTCGAAAATCTTTGAGCCCGTTTTGCACCAACCCGATAATCCTTGATGGTGAATGGCGTGGGAGATCTTTACCAAAATCTTGATTCAAACATCGAAATAGTAAATTCGTAAAGAAGATGAACATTTTTAAATCCCTATTGGAGCTGATGATGCAGTTACTTGAAGAAATGGTTTTAGGACACCAAAGTGGAATTATTCCTTCATTTTAGCTTTCCTTTGGCAATCGACGTTGATGAGCAATTCCAACTGGGTTTTTTCTTCCTACAGACCCTTTTCCTAATAATGGCTGAACGTGGCGCAGCTTCCTTTGATGTCGAAGACAGGCTGCGCGTGCTCGATGAATTAGCTCATTCATTCATGCACTATTCCGATGTTCATCCTTGTTTGAATTTGGTCAGGGGTAAGAATTGACCAGCACCCTCGCCAATATCAACCATTTGGATAATTCGACCGATGACTAGGTATCAATCACTCGTATGAAAAGACAACCCACTTTGCACCAACCTGAAGAAAACTATGATAATGAAAAACCGTTTTGACCGCGGGTGACCTTGGATATTCAAGGCAATAAACAAATATCGAAAACTCTTTTCCCTCCTCTTTCATAAATTGCAAAAATTACGATGTCCACTCGCTCGTTTCTGGTTTGAACGTTTTACGCGTGATCTCTTTGAACCCGGAGTACAAAGAGGATACAAAGTATCACAATGTTTTCAAATAAGGGTTCTTTCAATGGATTTTCGTTTTCCGGTTCATGCCAGTCTTTGATGCCAATGTGGCATTGCAAATTCAACTCTTCCGTCGTAAGCTCCACGCCTTGAGGGCAACTTCCGAAAAAAGTGGAGAGTTTCTTTCTCTTCTTTTTTTCCTCCTTATTATTCTCTTTTTCTTTCGAGTGTCTCCCACTCTTCAAGCTCTCGAGTTCTTTAGCGCTTGACCAGGTGTCCGTCTCGCTGGCACGCTTCGTCTCTCCTCTGAATGGAAACCCCTTTTTTTTCTCTCTTTCTCTCTTTCTCTCCAGGCATTCTCAGCAGTCTCGAAAAATCTCTTTCAATAAAAGCGAAGAACGAAGAAACGTGAATTCGAAATCGGAAGTAGGTGGGAATAGGGATATGGAGAGCTCGTGCGGTATTTATATACGTTGAGAAAACGACAGATGTTTCCGCACATGGGGGTCCTCCATTGGGGCTTTCTTTTCCTACCCTCCGCGTCACCGCGAGAACACCCCCTCCCCCCTCTTTCATTTTTCGTTCTTTCGCAGTTCGAGAGCAAAAAAGAATAAAAACCTTCTCCCTTTTCTTCTAGACGAATTCATGACTCGACGAGACCGGAATATCTTTGCATTTATTCTCGGACTTCTTAGCCATCAAAGCTAATCGTTCCTTTTTTTTTGTTTTCTATTCATACAACCGTCTCATACTCCGGAACAACTTGCTTAAATAATAAGCTGCAGCAGACCTCTTCAACCCTCGAAAACATGGAAATAAAACTTCCTGCCGTGAAATTATTGTTCCTGGATTCTGATCGTATCAGCGCTTTTTTTTTTGTTTCGCATCCTGCCGGTTTTTCACATTTTTGGAAATTACGGAATCGCGAGTCGCGTGATTTTTTTGTTTGTCTCAGGTTTTGGAAAAAGTTGAGAAAATTTATTGAATGTTATTTAACATTCGTTGAAGAAGTAAATTGATAAACGTTGTTAATGAAATCATTGAATCGGGGTTAGAAAAGAAATGATTAATCATTCTTTTTCTTTATGTTCATAATTACAGTTTCCGATTGTTTGGGTTTATTTATTGTAATAAATGTTTAATAATTCTTTTTCCCTCTGTACATAATTACATCTCCGACTGTTTGGGTTTATAATAAATTACTTAACAATAAATATATACCAAAAAATCGAATAATTTCAGTTTTCCAAAAATCCACAAAAAATTATCGATTCAGTTTTCACGAAGCACGATAAAGTGGAATTTCAATGTCCAAAGTAAATGTTCGCTGGTTTCTTCGGATCGGTGATCAACTTTGTTGGAATGTTTTTTACGGTTGTCTTTGTAACGAATGCAAAAAAATTGTGCTAATGATTTTTGCTACTCGGGCGTTTGTTCGTTCCCATCTTTAAGGGGGAGTTGCAGTCGAGACGCCTATTTGCCCGTCCTCGAAGTCGACTCGACCATTGTCCGCGATCGGGAACCATGAAAAGTTCCTGAGGCGTCGCATGCTTTCACACACGCGTACACGTTCGGTTACGAGAATGTATCTTTACAAGTGTAATTCTTACACGTATCGGGAGTTAAAGTTACGTAGTTGGGGCTTTCACGCGCGGACTCGTGCGCTCAATTTAATGTAGCGCCGGTGCACGGTTCCCAAACACCCCCACGTTTCGGAGCGAAGTCTGCTCGCTTCGACGTACATATATTATATTTATTATCCGTTGTGTTACATCCCCCCCGGCACGCGATGGCGCCTCGCTCGACGATCCCATTCGATTATTCCGGGCTCACTTTTCATGAATCCACGATCTCTGGCATTCGTACAAACCTGTCACTTTCGTTCGGTTTCGACTTGGATTCGTTCGCGGTTGGATTTAGCGAAGGTTTGGATTTCGGTTTGTTTGCATTTCGATTTTGATCCGTTCGCGTCACAATTTTCGACTATTTTTGGGAGTTTCGATTTGTTTGGGTTTCGATGTATTTCGGTTTGGTTTGTGCGAATTTTGATTTGTTTGGGTTTTCGTTAGAATTTGGTTTAAATTTCGTTGGAATTTCCATTTTTTTGGGTTTCGAATTTGCGTGAGTTTGAAATTGTTTAGGTTTGCATTTGTTAGGGTTTCGATTTGTTTGAGTTTCGATTTTTTAGGTTTGGATATCTTTGAATTTGGATTTTATAGGGTTTCAATTTGTTTGGGTTCGCATTTATTTGGATTTTCATTTAATTGGATTTCAGTTTATTAGAATTTTGATGTTTTTGGGTTGAGATTTGTTTGGGTTTGGATTTATTTAAATTTCGATTTGCTTTGGTTTGCATTTATTTTTAATTGTATTTGAGTTTGAATCTCCGTTGGTTTGGGTTTCCATTTATTCGGTCTTGAATTTGAATAAAAATTTATTTGGGCTCGTTTGGGTTTGGAAAATTAATGTTTTCGTTGAATTTTCTACGTTTTTAGAAGTAAAATGATGAAAATTGGTATTCAGCTGGTGCTAGAGATCCTCGTTGTACAGCCAATCACTGCGACCGTCTAACCCGAGGGGATCGCGGAGGAAGCAGTATAAGGAGCAGACAAAACGTTCTTCTTCAAAACGTACAGGTAGTTTCAGACCTGCCGCGCATACGAAATGCTACTAACGAAATTCTTTTCACTGTGTATCGTCTTGAGAGAACGATGCCATGGGACAATAATTTCCTCTTCCCCATTCTTTTAGTATGCGTCAAAAGAGACCGAGGGAGAAAGATCGTAAAAGAAAAAGAGAGAAAGAGAGAGACGGAAATAGAAAGGAAGGAAGAGGAAAAAAGATTCCGAGAAATTTTGAAAGAACTTTTAGCGTTAGTTTTTAATTAAAATGCATCGCGTAACATCGCGAAGGAAAAAAAAATTGTTTTGAATTCACAAGCCAGTTAAGATCTTTTTTCCTCAAATTTCATAGAAGCCAAAAAAAAAAAACAATGTCAAAATAAAAAATTCAATTTGAAAGATACCAATTTTTTAAATGTGCAATTTCAATAATAAATTTGAAAAAGTTCGATAATAAATTATTAAAAGTCAAACACTGAACTATTAAAAATTCAATAATAAATTCTGAATAATAAATAAATTAAAAAAACAAAAAAATAGTACAAATAAAAAGCAAAGAAAAATAATGTGCACTTGCTTTTCTTTTCTTCGTTATTAATGGCTCTTATAATTGCAACAGTCATGAATAATTACGAAGAGAAACGTTCCGATGCTCTCAGAATTCATGTGGCCAATAACGTTTTCATAAGAAAAAATGAAAAAAGAGAGAGAGAGAGAGAGAGAGAGAGAGAGATGAAGAAAGCAAGAAAAAAATGGAGAAAATTAAAATCCATACGAGTTTGCTCTGTGAAGCCAGCTCGGCGTACAGTGTTTCAAATTGCATACGTGTATATGTATACATGTCAGATAGAACGATCCCCTATAATCATAATTTCTGAGGAATACCAAATTGGCACCCAGCGCACAATTATATTCAAGGGCACGATACTGGAGAAGAATCGCCGAGTCCCTAGTAGACATGGAAAACTCGATGAGTCTTCGATCCACCCAGTTTTCACAGGATCAACAAAATAATACAGTTTTTCACTGAACCCAAACAAACCCAAACAAAAAAGTTACAATTTTTAATGGACAACAAAATTCCACTTTTTACTGGACAAAAAATATTCCAGTTGTAACTGGACAGAATTAATCCACTTTTACTGGACAAAAAAAATTCAGTTTTTACCGAACCCAAACAAACCTAAAAAAGAAAGTTCCATTATTCACCGAACAAAAAAAAATACAATTTATTTACTACACAAATAAGAAAGTCATAGTCTTAACTGGACAAAAAAAAATCTAGTTTTTACTAGATAAAAAAATCTAGTTTTTCCTGAGCCCACCAAAAAAACAAACCCACCAAAAAAATGTCCAATTTATACCGGACGATAAAAAAAAAGTATCCCTTTTCCCTAGTCGAGCAAAAAAGTGCCGTTTTTTCTCAGACGAGCAAAGAAACTTGGTATTTTTTGTTGGGTCCAAAAAAAAAAATGGAGGCAGGGATCCCGAGATTCCGTAAGAATAACGAGGAACGAGGAATCGTTTCGAAATTTGATTTCGATGCGAGTTCTCGAACGGGTAAGATGGTTGCGATATATCCAGAAGCGTTAAACATATAGGCCATGATTTTACATTTCCATGTAAAGATCATGCCCCAGGAGGCATACACATATAACTGGTGATTAGGAAAGACCGAGGCTGTCGAGCAACGCCAAAATGAATGGTTGCCCCACTCCGATGCGTATACACACACACACACACACACACACGCGCGCGCGAAACAAGAGCAAGTGGTCAATAATCCTTCTAGAGCACGCGATCGGTGCTCCTTGTGATGATGCTGCCTTCTTTATACGTGGCATACGCCCGAGACTTTACCTATATAGACGACTATCAAGAATCGCCAGAAGGAAAGAACTTTGTTCGCGATCCGCGAAACGGGTGGCCGCATCTGTAACGCCAGGTGTTGCATACCGAGAGAAACGCCGAGGACGCGCTCACTCCAAGAGTAGCCCCGGGTTCTTTTCCTCTCTCCTCCCGGACCCCAAAAAAAAATAAAAAAAGAAAAAAAAGAATACAAAAATAAAAACCAACAACAACGATAAATTTGAAGACACCAGAAATGACCCTCCTTCTATTGGGCTCGTCCAACTTTCAGTCCTTGAAACCAACAACAATTTTCATTAATTTCTCACCTTTTTGGTAATATCATTTTTCGTTTCCCAAACATTTTTCACGTTTTTTTGGAAATATCAATTTTTCGTTTTCAAAAATGTCACACCTTTTTGGAAATATCAATTTTTGTATTTCCAAAAGTGACGAGAAATTTTTTGAATTTTTATTTTTTCGTTTTAGAAAAATGTTCGGTATTTTTGGAAATATCGCTCGATATTTTATTTGATTTTTTTGTACAGTTTTTCAGGCATCGTTGTTTTATTGAAAAAATATCCCCATTTTTTAAAAATATTTATTCTTTTTTTTCCATTTGAGAAACTTTTGGTAATATTATCGTTTTTTTTTTGTTTAATATTAGAAATAAGACGAAGATGGAGGTAGCTCTCAATGTATCCCGAGTCATACGAAATTGGAATTGCCGGTATTTGATTTAGGGGAGGGAGGGATGGAAATAAAATGGTACAGTAGCCGTTGCCACATACGGCAGCTGGCTCTAAGAATGCAGAATAAATTCCTTTCTCATAGCTCGGTTATGCGTGTGCGAGCGTCCATTGAATGAAGGATACCTTCAGTATCGAGAGAAAATCCACATCCGCGAAATAGCCCCCCCCCCCAAAAAAAAAAAAAAAAAAAAAAAAAAAAAAAAAAAAAAAAAAAAAAAAAAAAAAAAAAAAAAAAAAAAAAAAAAAAAAAAAAAAAAAAAAAAAAAATTATCTTAAAAAACATTATCTCAGAAAATTAAAAATTCTATTATTATCTCAAAAAACGATAAAAATTATTATAATTCGTTATTCATTTCTCATCATTTATAAATTTAATTTCTTGTTATTTATAAATATAATTTATTTATCTATAAATTTAAATTACTGTTATTTATTCGTTGAAATTATTATTATTTATTATAAAAAAAAAAAAAATTACCTCAATTGCAGTCATTACTCGGGAGAGTCCGAAACAATGTGATTGCGATGATGCAAGCGTAGCTACCACGTCAAGATGCATCGTGGGAGGTGCAAGAGGAAAAAAAGGGATTGGAGAAGGGGCAGAAGGGGAGGGCAAGGGAGGGGAGGGGGGTCAATTCCCCGACCTGGGACAACGAGTCGCATATAAATGATAATCTTATATTGGATTGTTAGATCGAGGCGAAATAAACGCACGTTCGTACGAGCTATTGCCATTAACGACCCGAGTCTTGCTCACGGATCGATGCACTTCCCGTCCGACCGTGTAGTATTAATATACCGTCCTATTTTCTTTTTTTCTCCCCTATTACGCCTCTTTCGGTATACCCGCATTTGTAATACGGCGCAATCACGGCCAGCCCATCCTTATCTCCCTCATCTTTCGCAGCCCGATATCCAGTGAAAAAAAAAAATGAAAGAGAAAACGAGACTTCGCTTCGTGACAAACGGGACGCGATTATCGCGCGATTAACCGCATCAACGGTTATTCTCACCGTTTTTTTTTTTCATTGGTTTATAATTTATTTACGAATTTTTCTAATTTGTTACGAAAATTTATTTATTCGGAAATACTGATTTTGAAAAATTAAATAACAATTGTTCAGTAATTGTTAAAAGTAATGTAATTTAGTAATTGGTATTTCTATTATTTCAGCAATCAATAAAATCATTATTTCGTGATAATGAATTTTATTGATTTTGTGTTAATAAAATGTATTAATTAATGAGTTTGATTAATTTCAATATTATTTGTGATTATTAAAATGAATTGTTGATATTTGAATGATCATTTTTTATTCAATTAATTTTGTTTGATTTTTCAATGATGAATTAATCAACAAAATAATTATTAAAAAGTAATTAAACGGTTTTATTGTTTAAATTGTAGTCCTCTCGATGATTTAAACTGTGAAAAACATAAAATTCGCCTCGTTCGACAAACCGCACCGTTTGCTACGAACGACGTCGACAAAATAGCTGCCGTTGCGACGCCGTTACGAAACGCATCATAGACGTCCAAGCCGTAGCGCTTGGAACAATGGAACGCGAGTATAAGTGCAATACCCTGCGTTTATTTGCACGCATGTACGCACGTTTATCGTACGTACGAAGAGTGTTGGTTTTGGAGACGTTCCACGTATACTCCTATTTTTCATGAAAAACCCTGTAACTCGGTCAAAAAAAATGTCAAAATTAAAAGAAAAAAAAGTGATTAAAGCTTAAGACGTCTTTTTCAAAGATAAAATTACTGCACGTCGTTATCGATACGTTTCAAAGTTTAGCGTGCGATTTTACACACTTCGAAAATCGTAAAAAATCGATATTTTCAAAATGGCGTACCGGCTACAAAAAAAATCGGAAAAATTGAAACGAAGAATGACAATGAAGCTGGTTTTGTCCTCTTTGAAATGGCGTTTACAAAATTCAGTTGTGTCTTTTATTCGCCGAGATATTCAATCTTTTGTGCGAGTATGAGCAACGTTGCGTTTCTATTAGTTTTGAACGAGCCTGTAGTTTTATTAGACAGAAGTTTTCGACTGGAGGTAAACCGGCGCGTCCTTATTCGCCACACACGTGGTAGCCAGGCACACTCGTGTCTTCTCGTATTCTCTCAGATGCATAATAGGCCACCACTTGCACCGACTACAGTCACATAAACGAAAACAAAACAAAAAAAAAGAATAAAAAGTATCTCTCCCTTTGTACAACTATAACCGCGTATCATTCTAAGCCGCGAGCTTCTCTTATTCCCATTTCCATCTCGTCTCGTCAGAGTTCCTCTCTCCCTCGTTTTATCCAGTTTATCTCACGGGTGAGAGTGCAGTCCCTCCGAGAGTAGTTTCGTTTCTTACTTTTTTCTTTTTGCACGTTTCCCACTTGCTACCACGTATCGGTTGAACCGCGCGATATCTATATACAGGGTGGACCGTTTAACGAGACGGAAAATATCTCCGCTGTTTTTGGTGGGACGAAAAGAAAAAAATGTCAGAATACGAGTTGACTGATTTCGAAGAGCTGGTTAAGTCGTGAGAACGTTAAATTTTGTCATGGTTTTTTTTTCAAATTTTGTTGTCGTTTTAAAAAATTCATTTTATTTTTTTTAGTTGATTCATAAATTTATTTTCGTTCGAGGTTTATTCAAAAAATCCTTTTTTTCGAGTTTTTTTTCGAAATTTCTTCAAACATTAATTTTTTTCCAAGTTTCTTTTCAACGTTTTTTCATACATTAATTTTTTTCGAAGTTTCTTATCAACGTATTTTCAAATATTAATTTTTTTCCCATTGCTCACCATTAATGATAAATTTTCAAATAACAATCCAAAAAAATGTAAAAACAAAGAAAAAGATCGAAAAAAAGCTAAAACGTTGAATAGAAAAAACCAAAAATCTTCAGCCACGTTCAAACCCAAACGAAAACTTTGACTTCGTTAGCTTTCTCTTTCACGAATTCCATATTCGTTTTCGGCTGGATTTATTCGATTGATGGGTTAATCTCAATGAGGAAAGACAGAGAGAACGGATTGATCGATTCGGACGTCACCATGAATAGTATTATATACAGAAGGCGGCAATAACCCAGTAGTACATATTCCCACCAGCCACTCCCTTCTACCACAATTCGTGGGATATAGCTTGCGCACTTCCCAGCGCAAGATCGCGATATATCAGTGGAAAAGGCGAGAGCATCTCGCCGAGGCGAGGCAAAACCGATTCGCTAATCCCGGATGCCCGAGGCGCCGGCATAACTATTATCTCTTTTCCGAGCACACGTTTCAAAGAGAAAGAGAGATAGAAAAGGAAAGAGGAAGAGAGTGGGGGCGGGGGCGGGGGAGGGGGGGGAGAAACTTTTATTTATATTTTTTCCGTTGTTGAATTAGCGGTATACCAAGGGAGAAACGATTTACGATTATTCTGGCAAGACATTTAATTTCTTTCCGTTTTACGAGATACTCCGTGTACAGGGTCGTTCAAAATCAACAGGAAAAATAAAATCATCAGGATAGCTGAGAGAAGCTTCGAAACCCCTTCGTTATTGTATAATGTTTGATAACGATGTATTTAGCATTTTTTTACGATTTTTTTATCCCCTTAGTAAACAATGATATTTTTTTCCACAATTTTTGTAACTGGAATTCGGGAAAAAAAAAAATTGTCCCGAGATCTACCAATTCGAAAAATGATTTTTGAATGATTGGAATATTTTTAAAAATATCTTTTGAGTTAAAAATAATTTTGAGATTTATTGATAACGATAATTCTCGATATTACGAACTTTTTTAAATTGTTAAATAATCTTAATTATCGATGTTTCACTCGGAAGAAACAAGTCGCCGAATTATCGCGAAAATATTCGATTCTAAAAGAATCGGACGATAAATCGTGACCGCAAAACCATCATTTTTTTTTCGCTTCGCTCGATACCCCTAATTTTTCGCCAGTTGACTGATGGGTATTCACGGTGAGAAAGAAGTCAATTGCTTCGTGCCACATGACCGATCCACGTCGATAAAAAGAGCATAACGGTGAACAAAAATAATAATAACGAAGAAAAAAGAAACAAGATTAAATAAGATGTATCCTGATACCTGGTTATTTGGGCTGATAAAAAAAACAATAATTTCGTCCAGACGGTTGAGCCACGCGTCAATGCACGGCAAATAATTTTTCAGACGTCTTGCACGTGCAACAACGTTCCGCCATATGTCAAATAATAACCTCCAAAATAACCTCGAAACGAAAAAAAAATTATTGTACACCTTCGATTTTTTTTTTTTAGGCAATTTGAAATCTTTTTTTCTTTTCGTATTTTACCTTGAATTTTTGTATAAATATTTATATATTTGTGGAATACAAATACGTAAGTGTTTATTAGTATATTCAAATTTTAATTTATATTAAATATAATATATAAATAAAATATTATATATTTATTTATTTATTCTGTTTGTTTAAAATATGATATATTTATGTATTAATATTCATATGTTTACATTTTTTTATATAAGTATATATTGTGCTTTTCATGCAGTCATTTAAATGTCTCCCCTCCCACCCTTCCCCTCGCCAACTGCGCACGCCAGACACGCGCCACTCGTAATATACACGTGAAGATGAGCGTGCACGAAAATTGCATTCAACGATTCGCCAAATAAAGAAAATTCCGAGCCTCCGAAAAAACAGGTGGAGACAAATAAAAATAATATTATTAATGATAGGGCAATATTATTTGTGTAAATACAGAGAACAAAAATAGCGATCAACAAAAAAAATATTGGAAAGGAAATCTGAAGAGAGAAAAATGTTACTCCAAAAAAATAAAATGCAAGAAAAATTAATTTTTTTGCGTTTTTTTTTTTTGGCTGTTGTTCCTTTCGGAGAATTTATCGCTGAGGATGATACGACTATCTTCCAAAATCCAAAGTGCTGTTTTACTCGCTGCGAAAAATCGTGAAAATTCGATATTTTCAAACTGACGTACGGACTTAAAAAAAAAATCCGAAAAATTGAAACAAATAATGAAAATTAAGCTGGATTTGGTCTCTTCGAAAAACCGTTCGCCAAAATTTATAACAATTTTTAATCCGGTTGGGAAGAATTTTTTTAAGGATACTCGATACTTTTGAACCGCCCTGTATATTCATATATATAAATATAAATGCATAGACTCCAGTGCGTATGTCTTCGTTCGAAGACTCGTCTCTTTTACTACCGCGTTCCAGAACAGTTGAGGGTTTCGCGTGTGCACCTCGTTAAGGGAACCCGAGTGAGCCTCAGCGAGATGAGAGAATACAAGGTGCATACAGTTGGAACGAGAGCGTTGCGCCGTGCCCAACGTTGTAACGAGAACACGAAAACCACCGGGGATATTTATTTCATCGGGAACGTTACGTTACAGACACTGGCTGAAGAAAGAAACGCTTCCTTCTGTGACTATCTTCAACATTAGGTACCGGAGGATTCCTCCTTGCGGGAGGGAAAAAGATTTTTTTATTTTTATCATTTTTTTTATTTTTGTCATTTTTTATTTTTATCATATTTTTATTTATTTTATTTTTACAATTTTTATCAATTCATTATTCGCAAAAACTTTTTTTTCGTTCCTAAAATAATTATCTTTTTTTTTTTTCTATCAAAAGACCAAAATAAAAAAAAAATAAAATTTGCTAATAAAGTGTCCGCTGATAAAACAAATTTCGACGTCTCGTAAAAATTGACACCTCGATCGTATTCAAGGGAACGACCGAAACTTTGAAACTCAGCAAAAGCCTGAGAACTCGAAAACCGAAAGAAAAAATAAAATAAAAAGTATTTTAAAAAAAATACGATCGTGCGTAAATGAATTAATGAATGAAAGTAATTCGACGCTTATACCGCTAAAGGCCTACCGTCTACTGTTTCATTCATTCACTCCGGCTCGAATTATTTTCTGCTTTCCTTTCCTCCTTTTATTTTTTCTTTCTTGTTTCCTTTACTCATTTTTCACAAATCGCCGACGTGCGTCGAATATTCGAAATATGGGAGTCGGCTTATTTTTTCCGGACGCGAAGTGTCGTGTTATACCATCATGTCTATATATATATATATATATATCTAAATATATTAAATATTTTATTTATAAATACAAGTATTAAAAAATGTTATATATATATATATACATATATAACCCAACGTTTCACGACATTTATTTTACATAAATAATAAATACAAAAATATTAAATAATAAAATATATAATATATAAAATTCAACGTGGATATTTCTTTTTACGTTTTCTCTCTGTGAGAGGGAGGGCGAGAGAGAGATAAAGCGTTAAAAAAATCTCCACGTTGAATTTTGCATATAATATATTATATTATTTATTATTTATACATATATCAAATAAATCACTCGATTTCTTCATCACTGAATATATATATATAAATAAATGATAAATACAAAAATAATAAAAAATAAAATACGTAATATATAAAATTCAATAACAAATCACACACATATATATATATATGTAAGAGGGAAAAAGAGAGAGTGAGACCGTAAAAAAACCGCAAGTTACGTTTCCACCGCAATATCCCTTTTTAGTTTGATCGACTCGGAGTCTCGTTGGGTTTCTCGCTTTGTCGGCACTTCCAGGGACGAGAAGGTGGCTAACCGAGAGAGTGGGAGAGATTCGCGACCGGAAACGAGAGTAAGATTATTTTGGGAAAAAGAAATTAAAAGAGAGAGAGAGAGAGAGAGAGGAACGCCCGGTCGCTCGGTCAAGCAAAACAGGGGTGTGCGTGCGCCCGAAAGTGTACCCTAAAAAAAGTAAAAACCTCGAAAAAAAAGCCAAAAAAAAAAAAAACACGAAATTACGAGACAAAAATTGCTTCGAAGAATCTCGTGAGAAAGCACGCACGAGAGTTCGCAAATACAAGCGCGCAAGTGCACACGAAGTTCAAACACGTTGTAAATACATATTTTCTTTTCTCCCCCCTTCTTTTTTTTCGTTTATTTATTCATTTTTTATTTTGTTCAATTTTTGTCTTCTTTTTCGGGACGATTGACTTTTCGTTTCGCAACGAGATAGGAGAGAATTATTAATCCTAAAGACGGCGTTGAAACGCCTCTCCGGAGGCTCTTTCCCGTCGTTCCTTTTCTCTTCGTGAAATAACAATAACAACGACGACAACAAAAATAATAATAACAATAATAATAATAACAACAGGAACAACAATAAGTGGCAAAGCTCCAGAGGCGAAGCGATATGCCTCCGTAAACTGAGATGAGAATCGAATCTCATCTCTCTCCCTCCTTTCCCTCCCCTCCTCCCCCCCCCACTCTCCATCTCTTTTTCGCTCTCTCCCGTTCCGTTTCTTCCTCAAACTTTTTCACTCCTCCTCTTCTCTCGTTTTCTCTCCTCGTCTCGTCTTTCCTCATAGAATATTACCTCGAAAGAGCCCCCCCCCCCCTCCCTCCCTCGTCGTTATACGTGTACGAGCAAAATCGTACGTGTATCACGGAGGGCAAAACTGGATGTCAGCTTTGGAAGAGAAACGAGAGGGAAAGAGAAGTAACAGGTGCAACACCCCCCCCTCCCCCTTTGCCTACTCGTCCTCCTCTTTCAACTTTTTCTATCCTTCTCTCGGCCCTAATTGACTCTGCACGGTCCACGTTCCTTGCACCCCCCCCCCCCAACCCACCCTCCGGCATATCCATAATGCATTCGACATTCCGGGTTCGCTAAACGAACCAGTCTCTAATCGCAAAACAACGGCCTACTTCGTTACCCCCTTTTCCTCTGATAGGACCCACTCATCCAACATCCAACTTTTATCGTTATCCTAAAGCTGAACGCGTGTCGCGTCTCGTTTGAAACACTTTTACAATTATTGGGTCACAGGTATGCCCTATGGGAAAACGAAGCGAGATAAAACGAAATTTTGGTATTTTTTTGGAATAATGAAAAAGATGTCGAGTGGCTTTTTTTTTTCGTTTCTGGTTTGGGTTTGTATGGTTCGTTCGGGGAACAGGGGTTTAAGGAGTCGGCTCGGTTTTGAGGATACGTTTGATGTTTTATGAAATGTTGGGGATTTTTTTGAAACTTTGGGGTTTTTACGAAATATTGAGGATTTTATGAAATTTTTCTCATTTTATGAAATATTTATTATTTTTAAAAAAGTTATTTAACAAAAAGTGAAAAGTATATTCGAAACGAGCTTTCGAACACGACTTTCCGATTTCTCGGTTCATTTCTAATAGAATAAAAATCACGAGAAACATTCGAGGGGTTATGAAGATCGAAGGGTTTGGTAAATGAGAGGGCCGCTGATTCTTATATTCTTTTTTTTTTTTTTTTTTTTCGGGACTTCCTTTTTTGCACCGCTATTTATTGCGCGTTCGTCCGTTTCTCCCGTTCGGTCTCTTAGACCGGTTGACCGACTTCCGGTGCCTTCCTTCCGTTCATAAATTTTTCTGCCACCAAGAAAGAGAGAGAGAAAGGAAGATAGAGAGACCCGATTTCTTCATCACATTCGTCGTTTCGTTTCCCCCTTAAACCCGCCCCAAACGTGCTTCTGGAATGCTTTTTTTTTTGTTTTTTTTTTTTTTTTTTCGTCGTCGAAATTGCTGTGTTCTCTTCACGGACCTTATTTCTCAGCTATTTTCGCTTTTTTGCACCATCGACCGAAATTCATCGTCTTCGATCCTCCCCCTCCCCTCCCCAATCATTTTTTCCCCTCACCTTCTCGTCTCGTCCCATTCTCGTGTATTCGTTTTTTTTTTTTTTTTTTTACTTCTTGTATCCTGTTCCTACCACAGGAAGATGAAAAATTCCTTCGGCATTGCCAATTCACACGAGTGGTGAGTGAAGCAATAAGAACGTTTACCACAATTTCATGTAACACGATGTTACAAAAAAATTCACCAGCGAACGTGTGCACCTACGTATAGAATTCAATGGAAGGATTTAATTTGTGAGAAACTTGGAGAGAACCGAAACCGATCGATCCTCGTGTTGCACATTTCGAAATTATTCCATCAAAGGCAAATTTTGATTACTCACGAGAAGAAATCATTTTTTGATTTTTCAATGAGACTTTCAAATTGTTTTTTTTTTTATTAATAATTTTTATCGGCTGAAGAAATGGTTCTTTATTATTGATAATATTTATTAATTTTAACTCATACAATTTTTGTATTATTTATAAATTATTAAAAAGATTGTTTTTGATTCTAGGATTTTTGGGATTTAAAATTAAATCGTGAAAAATAAAAAAAATAGATTTATATATTTGAGTGTAATTTTTAATTAGTTATTTTTTTTAAATTTGACATCTTAAAAGTCGAACTTTCATTTACGTGAATAAATTGGAATAATTCTAAACCGATTGAATCCCAAATTAATATATTTATGTTTCTCTTAATAAGTTAATCTAAATAATTAATCAAAAACAAATTTTGTATATTTTTAAGTCGATTTTAGTCCGTCGATATAGGTATTTAATTGTGAAAAAATATTTTAAATACTTAATGGACAAAAATATGGCTCGAAAAACTTTGAAGATTTGTGATTCGAGATAACAAGGGCGAAATGAAGAAATATTCAATCCTATTTAAGTTGTCGCGTAGTCCATCTAAAAAAAAAAGTATTTTCGAGGGAAACCCGTTTAAATCTACCTGGGTTCTCGAACCCATCGTTCCTGGCCCGCCGTCTCATTAACCCTCGTAACTTCCTTCCTAATTTGGATTTCGAAATAAACTCTTTCCAAAGACGTCAAAAAGTATATAATTTTTCTTAACCAATTAAAAAACTGAATAATTACAGCTCTAAAAAAATGCACAAATATTTAAAAAAAAAACATTAACCTTCAATAAAAAAATTGGTAACCTTAAATAAAAAATGCACTGAATTTAAAAAACCATATTGGTATAGAAAAAACAATAACGTCAAAAAATCGCGAATTTTTCAAAATGATGTACCGGCCCAAAAAAAAATTGGAAAAATAAAAATGAAAATTCAAAATGAAGCTGGAATTGTCCAATTTGAAAAACTATTCGATAAAATGGCGCACGATTTTTTTTCACCGAGATATTATATTTTTTATCCGCTTAGATAAATCACAGGGTGTCTAATATTTTTGAGGAACACTGTATATATATATATTTATATATATAGACACGTCCAGATCCAATTAAGGGAACCATCGAGGACCATATGGCGTTCGGTCGCTCTCCGAAGAGCGGACGACCGATGAAAGCACGAAAAATATGATCGAACCGAAAAAATCTAAGAACCGAGCACTTTATCGAGGTCATAATAATGGAACCATGTTCATCGATCGTGATCCCTTTTTGCAATCTCCTGAATTCACCATCCTCGAAATACACGACGAAGAGACTAGCCCCTCTCCTCGTTTTTTTTTTTTTTTTTTTTCAATTCAAATTATCCCTTTTCGATACTCTCGTAATACTCTCGAAAAGTATTAAAAAAAATTTGTTTATTGTTTAAAATAAATTAAAAAATAATATTAAATTGTTATCTGCAAATTTACTTTTAAATCATTTTTTTGTGAGGTTAACAAAACTAGTTTCGTAACTTAGCAAAATGAAAATTCGACCAGTTAACGTTGATCTCTCTATGCTTTAGAAATATTTTGTAATTCTGCACCATTTACTGTAAAATTTTATTTTCGAATTGATTTTTTATTTTTTTCTTATATTAAAATAATGTTTCAACTTACAGCTTTATTTATTGTTCGAGCTATACTTCAAAATCCCGTAAAAAATATTTCTTCTTAATACAATCGAAACAAAAAAAAAAAATAAATAATTGTATCGTATAAAAAAAAACAAAAACGACGATAAAAATGTCTAAAAGCGAGGGAACGACTTTAACGACTTTAGATTCGCATTGGACTTCCTCGTTTTCTCGTTGCGTTTCCGGCGTGGGTGAACAATGTTCCATCGAGAGCATGATAAATGATTGCTCGACTTCCGGCACTTTTGTTTATTCGATTATTATCTAACGCGACAAAAATGGCGCGGTAAAAAAAAAAAAATAACGAAAATTCGTTATAAACAATTTTTGCAAATCATGAGTACGGGCACTTTAATAACGCGCAATTGCGCTTAGCCGTAAAACTAAATAACAAAATAAGAACGGTGAAAAGAGGAAATGGAAGGGGAATGAGGGAAGGGGGAGGGGGTTTGGCAAAGCAAGTGTAATCTCGGTGCATTTGTTGGTCGTAGGTCCTTCCCAGTTGGGATTTTTAACGGTGCGTCAGGTTTATATTATATAGCTGGGAAGAAGAGGCCTCACGAGGAACGAGGCCGTCGAACTCTCTCGGCGCGGTTTGTATAACGCCAAGACGGTTAAAGAGAGCTCGCGAAGAGAGACAACGGGGAACGAGCTGCCTCGCTCAGAAACGGATACAAACGCGCCGCCAACGTAATCGCCGAGAAATCGTTATTCCTCCCGGAAGTTTTTCCTTCCATATGCATTTTTTGGTTTTTTTTTTTTTTTTTTTTTTTTTTTTTTTTTTTTTTTTTTTTTTTTTTTTTTTTTTTTTTTTTTTTTTTTTTTTTTTTTTTTTTTTTTTTTTGGTTTAATATATTATTATCGAAAAATATTGCATTTTTAATCGAATATTTTTATTGAAAGATATTCATTTTTTAATCATTCGGATTTTCAACAATACAAGTACGAATTTTAAATGAACAAACATTTTAATTCGAGTATTTTTAGTGCGTAGCATTTTTCGGGATTTATAATTATAATTAATAATTGAATTTCTTATTTCATTTCTTTTTATTTTTATTTTTATTCGATTTGTTTAATTATAATTTAATAGAGTATAATATTGGAGCGTATTATTCCATATAATGTAATTATTAAATCATTATTTAATACATAATAATACAATAATTATTATATAATAATTTATATAAAATGTAATTTAAAAAATGTGAGTAAATTTTAATTATAATTGAAATTATGATTTAATAATAAATTCGATGTGTCAGAAGTAGGCAATATTTTGGAATTTTTTTTTCGAAGTTATATTTATTCGTTAATCTGGATGTGTAACGCTGCAGTTTACTTGAGACTGTTGAAAAAAAAAAAGAATTCTTTCGTATCTACGGGTCCTCCTAGATGGGCTCCGTGGCTTCTCGAGAAAGCGTGACGACGCTAACGTTTCACAATGTTACACTATAACTGCATATACGCACAGCTAAACAACGGATACACCTAATGTTCGTCCTTCCCTTCTACAGTTTCGTAATTAACGTCACAGTTTTAATTGGTTGCTCAGCCACCATTCTGGACGGGGGATCGTCTTCTCATGGATATTTTTCATCCCATTTCCCAATCAAATTGTTATTTCAAAATCCGTTTTTTTTTCAACCCGATTTACGAATGGAAAAAGATTTTTTTTTTCAATTTATGGCAAAACAAAAATTTATAAAAAGAAAATAATTTTTAAATCATTTCTTTTCATTTTTTAAAATTTATTAAAAAAACAAAAAACTAGAGAAATTAATGAAACAAAAATAAAAGATTTTTTTTATTCGTTATTATCGATTTTTTTTTACAAAAAAAAATAAAAATTGACTGAAATAACTGAAAGAAAAAGAATTTCTTAAATTCATTTTTCTTGATCGCGAAAACGGGGCGCGAAATCTTTCGGAAATAAATGCTCACTTTAGCGAGTGTCATCCCGTATATATTTATATCCTTATGAATAAAATGCCGCATTGTTTCTCGAGCACGCGTCCACGTGCTTTATTTACTTGCGATTTCTTATAGAAATATATTATCGCCGGATCTCGCGCGAGGATAAAGGGGAAACCCGTGGAGCTAAAGGGGTGAGGGGGATCGAAAGAGACGAATAAAAAAAAATATTCGCACTCCACGGAAAGTGTTTTTCGCAGCATAAAATCTCAATGAAGTACGTTAACGCGTGCCCATAAAATATCACATTTCTGAAATGTCATCAAAAAGAAAATAGAAAATCATTTTTGCTTCTCGTTTTAAAGACAAAAAAAAAAGTAAATAATATATATTTTCTATAATTAAATTTCAAAAAAACCCAGTTTCAAAAAAATAATATTTCTTTGTTTAAAGAAAATTTTCAAAAAATACATTTTTAAAGTACAAAATAGAAATTTTCGATAGAAAATTCGCGACAATTTATAAAAAAGAAAATACAAAATAATTATTGCTTCCTATTAAAAAATAATAATAAATAAACAATATATATTTCCCATAATAAATGTAAAAAAAAATCAATTTTATAAAAATAATTTTTGTTTGTTCGAAGAAAATTTCGAAAATTACTTTTTTGTATTCAGTTATTAAAATCGATTTTTTTTCGTCGAGAACTGATGAAGAAAAGTGACGAACTCATTAAGGAGTATTCACGAGTAAAGACGATGACTTTTTAACGCGGGAAGCTGGCGCATGAAAAACGCTTACGTAGCGCGCATGACTTTGATATACAAGCGGATTCGAGATGAGAGAAACCATCCGAGAGAATAGCGAGGAGAGACGATTGGATTAATTAGCGAGAGTGAACGGTGGAATGAAAATCGAACGAAAAAAATGAGTAATTAAAGGTCCGGATGAGATCGAGGATCGTAGATAAGCAGTACGTGGTTTAATGGCGGACTTCCGGTCTTTCAAGTTCTCCGAGAGCATCTGAATTTATATTGCCCCGTAATGTCATGAGGAACGTCATCGTTGTATACACGATTATGTACACGAACAACTCTAACGCGTGCACTAGAAAAAAAAATTCCGAGGGAGACAGAGAATATTTAATTTCGCACTCTGAAATCGAAACATTGTGGGAGCTTGTAAAAATGACTCGGCACGAGTAATTTACAGTAAGCGGAAAGTGTAATTTTCGATGCAAAAATGACAGGCGACGAATAAATAAAAATTTAATTACAAACCACAATGAACGTGAAAATAAAAAAAGTTTCGTTTTAATTCTAACCTCCAATTTCTGGGTTTTTCATATTACGATGTAATTATATTTTTATTATATTTGGACAATAATATATTATTTTTTTCTTCAATATTATTTATGTAAATATTGCAATAATTTTATTTATACAAATGATATTACGATATAATAATATTTTAATAATGTTTATACAGTTAAATTTTATTTTTTTATTGTACATTATTTTATTAATTGCATAATATTTATGGAATTAAAAAATTATATGCAATTACATTTCTTTTTTCAATATCACTTAGTTTAAATTAATAATATTATATTTTTCAAAATTTCCATACGTCAAAACGCAAAAATCACTTTATAGAGGAAAAGCGAAAGTGTTTGTTTCCTTCGTGACCAATAATTTATAAATTGTTTATATTGCAACAAAACAATATTTTCTGACTTAACAGCAATACGATAATATTTTATTTTTTATTTGTATGTTTTAATACAGAGAAGCAAAAATTACGGATTAAAAGGGAATTGAAAATAAAACAATTTCGCGCCTGAATTTATGACTGAAGAAATATGAGATCTAGCGAGATGACGAGTGACGTAAGTAAAGAAAGAAAGAAAAGAAACCGCCTTTTTGTACCACTTTAACCGAGTAATTAAACCCACTCTACGAAAACAAAACGGGTTGTACGACGATTTTCGTGTCGCGACACGTGAAACTCTAACTCTTATCAGCGTGAGAATATTTGCCATTCCCGTGATTGTGGAATTTCCGGCTTGTTTCTTGCACCGCGTCAAACAGGAAATTTGCTTGTTTTTCCAACGTTCCTTCCCTCTGCCGTTATCTTTCGGTCTCTATCGGGTTGGTTCCGTGCTCATACGGGTTTTCTATTCTCTTTCGGTTATTGCGTTTTTTACCATCTTAAAAAAATATTTAAAAAATGCTCGTGGTAAAAAAAAATGTATTAAAAAAATGATAATTATTCAATATTTTTCATATCAAACATACAATTTTTAATAAATCGAATTCATATATTTGCAACCGCCAAATTATTTAGTAAAAAAAAATGCTAAAGCCATTACCGCATTATTATTATTAATACTGTTATGCGAAGAATTATCAGAATTCCAGTTTTCAAAAATTGTAGTCACTTTTTAACGTCCATTAAGCAGCTGAATTTTTTAATGATTTATTTTTGTATTACCAAAAAGCCCATTTTATCATCAATAAAACAATACATCTTTTCATTATTCATTCTTCAATTAATTAAAAAAACATTTTTAATTATTCAATTTTCAAAAATTAAGAAAACCAAAAGACAAATTTCTTAACAAAAGCATAAATTATAATCGAAATATAGAGGGGTTGTAAATTCCAAAGGTCTGCTCGTAATATCGAAGGAATTTTCGTTGATAGCTCGAGTCGTATCTTTCGTGTTCCACGTGGTTTTGTTTCCGATGCTTCCATCAATTTATCCGGTGGTATCGACCCACCTGACATCGGGGTAGTTTCAAAGGTTGGTAAAGCAGAGAAGCCCGGGGGCGGGGGGGGGGGGGAGCGGGGGGAAAAAAAAGTCGTCGTAAATTGCAAACAATTTATAAGCTTGCAAGCGGCGAGAGCGCGTATAAAAGGCTTATACATTGACAATATACGCGCCGTGCACGAGCCTTGAGCGTCCTCGTATCCAGCTGCGTCGCGAGCTCTCCTCTTTTCGTCTTCCCAGAGAGAACGAAAAATAAAAGGAGGCCGGAGACACGCCGGGGGAGAAGGGGACCCAAAAAAAAAAAAGGCAAGAAAAAAATAAGAGAGGCAGGGGGTGAAGGGAGGGGGAAGACTCATTATCGCGTGCAAGTTTCCGACTTGTGCATCGACGATCTCAGGATCGTTAATACACACGTGTGTGCCCGTTGTATCGAAGGTGACGCGCGCTTTTACTAACATTTCGCGTTTATTTATCGTATCGAGGCCACACACGGGCGCCCTCTCGCAACGCCAAAATCGAGGATTAAACGCAACCGAACGATTGTTCAAAGCTGGCTGAAACTTCGAGGACAATAGTGGGATGGGTTACCGCTGAGGGAATTAATTTTGTTTCCAATAGAGGTTAGCATCGTCACTAGTGAAATTCGGGTAGCTCGTAGTTATCGAAAATATTTGGTGTTTTTTTGGGGGGGGATTGTCATTTTTAGTGGCTCGAAAAATGTGTTTGGATTTTTCGATGGATTTTGGAAAAATTGAGTTTCGTTGGGAGTCTAGTTGCGCGAACGTCAATTTCACGATATTGGTGTTTTCGTGATAACGGTTCGATGGAAGTGTCGTTATATCGGAAAAAAAGGAATGGAAATTATGTATCTCGAAAGGTTTCTCGAAGCGACGAAATATTTTGGGATTCATTTGGTAATCCCGACGAAATCCAAACGAACGCACGTAAACCCGAAACAAACCCAAACAAACCCAAATAAACGCAAACAACGAAAATCAACGAAATGCAAAATCCAGCATCCGAATGTCCGATTGAACGATCGATGAGGACTGGGCGCGAGAATCCAAGCTTTCTACGAGGCAACATTCGCGGTCTTGAACGGAGGGCCGTAACAACGTGACGTATATCAGGCAAAGTAGAATGCACCTGACGGAAATAGTGGATGAGAATGAGAATGCAGGAACCCGGAAACGCATAGGTAGTTTGTTGGGTCGTCTCGGTGACGGTGGATCGTCTTCGGTGATCGCGGGAGCGTGAACGAGTCCGGGTCTCTCATTTTTCTAGCGGACGGTAGTCCGATAGTTAATGCGAAACTGTATACCGAAATGAATACGTAGGAAAGGCTGAATTAAATGGCCAATGGCCTGGTAGGGCCGTCCTGGAGCGAGTTTGACGGGCTGATAGCCGATGGGACGAGTTGGAAGCATTCTAGTTTTGTATATAGTTGTAACAATGATAATAATGATAATAAAAACAATAATAATAATAAGTAGAGGCAGAAGGAGATTCCTCGGCGCAACTCGAAGACTCGCTGGTCGCCCCAGCCACCGTCCATCCATCTTGGTGTCTCCGCTCCGTGAAGTTCACGAAGCGAGACCACTGGGCGACCATCTTTTCATGCTGGTTTTCCTACGTGGAGGGTTCTATTTCCGTCAGCTTTGGGTTTGTTTAAGTTTGTTTGGAACGTTCCATTTTCGCTAGCGTTGGGTTTGTTTAGGTTTGGAAAATACTATTTTTGGCAGCATTGGGATTGTTTAGGTTTGGAGGGTTACATTTTTGCTAGCATTGGCTTTGTTTGGGTTTGTTCGAAAGGTTCCATTTTCGACAGGATTGGATTCGTTTGGGCTCGTTACGAATGTTCCATTTTCGCTAGCGTTGGGATTGTTTAGGTTTGGAAGGTTAAAGTTTCGCCTGCATTTGATTTGTTTGGGTTTGGAAGGTTCCTGCCTGCATTGACTTTGTTTGGGTTTGCTTGGAACGTTTCATTTTTGTCAGCATTGGGATTGTTCGCGTTTGTTTGAAAGGTTCCGCTTTGCCCGGTATTGGGTTTGTTTTGAAGATTCCACTTTCTCCAGCATTCGGTTCGTTTGGGCTTGTTTGGGTTTGTTGTAGAATCCTCTTTTCCCTGTTTCCGGAGTCTTACCGAGACTATAATTCCGTTTGCACGAAAAATATAATACAGGGAAGCTCGGAGAGAAAGAGAGAGAGTTCCCTAACGGTCGAAGCCTACCCAGTCATTCCGGACTCTCTTCGCTCTTAGGAAACATACAAACGCGTGTCTACGCGCAGCAGTGCCTTTTGTGTAGACTTTGGAATCGGATCCGACAGCGAGAAGAGGGTTGTAAAGCAATCTCGGCTTTCCCAAGCTCCGCGATCAAGAATTCCCTTCCCGAACCCCAACCAGAACTGCGCAAACACCGTCTCGTGTTTCCGCGCTACGAGCGTTCTAGGATTGTCCATTTAAAACCCGGAAAAGATCGCGCTTTTAATACACTCGGAGGAAACCCCATCAGGCCCCGATCAAGGCCGATTTGGGGGAGAAAACTCCTCAACGGTTCCCAATGGAACGCTAGTCTCCTATTCATGACGGGAAGTCAAAGTTCAGACGTTCCATCGAGAAGGTCACTTTTTATACGGAACCTAGGAACTTTGACGGTTTCCTGATTGAACTCGGAACGGTTTTCAAGCTTTTGATAAAATGTTATAAATACTCGAAGATTTGTTTGGGTTTACTTTTTCAAGCTTTTGATTTTGATATGAAAAGCTTGATTTTCAAGCTTTCGATAAAATGAACTGAATACTCCAAAATATGAAAAAAAACTGGCAAATCTTGATGACTCCAAAATCGTTGAAAATTTCGATTTTAAAAAGCAGCAAAAATTCATCGAGCGACCCAAACAAACCCAAACGTGGAACGGTCGTTTCCGTACGAAAAATCATGAATAATAGGCGTTAGTTCCGAACCGACGGAATTCCAACGATGGAATCAACGATCCGTCATCTGGATCCGGAAGTTCGATTGAAAGAACCAAATCTAGAGACTTCCTAGTCTCCACGAATTATTTCCTCGAGAATATAACGCGGTTAAGACATTTTTCCAGGGACGTACGCGCTATTCACTTTTCTACGATCCGCATGCCCAGCAATATCGGATCTGTGCTGACCAGGGTTCTAGGGTTTAATCTGTTCGCTCTAAGGAGTGGTCGCTGGTAATATATATCCTCTCAGATTCACGCACGGAGCCGGATAGACCCGAGATCGAGAGGGAGAATGAGTACGGCGGTATACAGGGTGACCGAAAATTTGATCAGCCTAAATCGACTTTAGCGAAAGTTCTGTGATTCGTTGATACCAGAAAATAGTGGATTTCTTTTTACTACGCCCCATGATACACCACTTTCGATCATTTTATCTCCAATTTTTAATATTCAATTTTTATTAATACCAAATTATTAACAATTGCGCGTTAAAAATTGTGTATCGAATAATCAAAGTCACAATTGTACATTAAATAACATATAAAAATATTAAAGCAGCGCATTACGAGGTGTAGCAAAAAGAAATCCATTATTTTCTAAAACCAACCGATATCACAAATACAATAAATAACTAACTAGGCGAATCTTTTAACAAAGGTACGAAGAAAATTGGTGCTGTTCCGATCATAAATTAGAGTTAATATTTTCCAAATGTTCTTTCGTTGCTTTTCTTGGTCGTTTCGAGAATCCGTCGTTGTTTGGGTTTTAGTCAAGTTTGTTTGGGTTTTTAGACCGGTGAATACATCTTTTCGTTTATTTTTGGAAGATTCCAGTCACCCTGTATGGAGAAAAGGAACGAGGAGGAAAAAAGAGAGAGAGGGGGAGATTGAAGAGCGAGAAATACATACTTGGATGGGCAACAAAGTGAGAAAGATTTATGTATGTGTACGTAATACCTGGACTTATGGTTCGAGACAGAGAAAAGTCTCGGGCGCGTGCTTCGTCCGTGTCTATCGTACCTTCGAGTTCTTTCGTTATCTCTCTCTCTCTCTCTCTCTCGCGCTTACTCTACGCGCCTCCGCTCTTCAGAATGCATTATGTAGAGGCTGAACCCTCTCAGGTTCCTGAGAACGAAACCTCCACAAGAGCCACGACCGTGCGGAAGGTTCGACCCGTGTAACGCCGTTCCAACACAAACGTGCCACACCTTTCGCACGGCCTCAACCCGACTTTTCTTTCCCCCCTCGACTTTCTCGTCTAACTTTCGACCCTGTCTCTTTTCACCCTCCAACTATGGTTACTTTCTTATCGTATCTTTGGACCGCTACAAATACAACGGGATTCGCTACTCATCGATCAGGCGCTGATTAGACCATTGGAATTTGCAGTGGTCCGTTTTATCACGAATGACGAACCGGACTTCGAACAAGGCTCTATATATATATTTTTTTTTTTTTTTCGATTCGAATCGTGGAGGAATCGGGGATGTTTGAATTTTCGAAGATTTCTAGTTTTTATTAGGAGATTATAGGTATTTTTGATTTTTTGTAAATTTTACTTTTATATTTGTATATTTAGTTTTTTTTTATGTTTCTTATTTTTTATATTTTTTATTTTTATATAAAATATAAATGTATAAAATATTTTAATAACTGGTTTATTTCATCGCGTATGACGAACCGGACTACACCCAGTCTCTATATAGTTTTTTTTTTTCGATTGGAATCGTGGAGGAATCGGGGATGTTTGAATTTTCGGAGATTTCTAGTTTTTATTAGTACATGATACTTATATTTATTTTTTATAGACTTTACTTTTATATATTTATATTCAGTTTCATTTATATTTTATATATAACATTTTATTTTTATTAATTTACATATACTTTTACTTATGTATTTAATTTATTTATATTTATAATTAATAAATATAATATATAATAAAAATATAAATAAAATATATTATACGTTCGCGTTTAACAATCAATTCGCCGGGAGAATCACGCGATGTAATCACGAGGGTCGTCGAACCGTCGTTTCGTCCGAGAGTCATATTCGGAGTCATCACGGGATTGAGGATAATAAGAATCGAAAGATCGTTCTCCATCTCGGGGCGTACGAAAAACTTGACGGAACTTCCGGCGATGGTCTCCCCTTCGCTGCGATAAATTGTTCCTACCAAACCCCCTCCCCTCTTTCTCCTCCTCGGTCTCTCTTTCTCGTCTTTGGTAAGACCGCGAGATCTTCAATGAAATTGGTTTCGACGTCGAGTCGTGTTCAAAGGGTGTGTTGTTCTTGCTCTTGTTTCTTGGTTGGACGTTTTTTATGAGGCTGCGTTATACGTATGAGTGAGTCTCGATTGGCTGCGCAGTTGAGAGAACACCGCGAGAAATCTCGGCGGTGCGTTAATCGCTTTGGTTTCTCCGTTGGTCCGTCGCTCCCTGTAGTCGTCTACTCCGCTTCTGTTTTCCTCTTTCGCTCGCTTTTTTCCCTTCGCTTCCTCGGCCATTTTTTCATTTTTTTCATTTTTTTCATTTTTTCATTTTTTTTTTTTTGTTTTTTTCTTTCGGGGCCGAAAGAAAGTTGGAGGAAAAAGGGGGCGTGCGAATGATCGAAGAGCGTAATTGAATTAGATCAGTAGGATCTGAAGTCTCGCTACTGTGGACGGGTAGAGCGAGATGGAACAAAAAATATCGGCGGAGGTTTTTTGTTTTTTTTTTGGGAGTTGAGACTTGTTTGCGGAGTTTTGGACCCTGTTGGGTGTGTGTTTTGGGTTTGTTTGGGTTAGTTTGAATTTTTTCTTTTTTTTTTTTTTGAATTCGTTCGGGATTTTATGAGTTTATTCGTGTTCGTTTCGTTTGGGTTTGTTCTGGGGTTTTTCATTCTTTTGGGTGGGTTTGGGTTTGTTTGGGTTCGTTTGAGTTTCTTTTTTTTTTTTTTTATTCGTTCGAACTTTTGTAGGTTCGTTCGAGTTTGTTTGGGTTTGTTCGGGTTCGCTTGTGTTTCAGGAATTTTTGTGGAATTTTTTCAAATTTGTTTGGGTTCGTTTCGCCTTTTCGTTTCGGACTTTTTTTCGATTCGTTTGCAAACTCTTTTCTCCACGTCCTCACAATTTCATCTCAATACGTACACTGACCACCCAAAAGTACAAAAATTTCATCGACCCGAGTGATATTACTTTTTTTCTTCGTCCCACCAAAGTCAATTGTCGAGGGAACCGACTTCTCCAAATTGCTAAAAAAAAAAAGAAAAATACATAAATATATAATCCCATTTGAAATTGGGTGTCCGTATGCGTGGATGGTCCGTAAATTCCCAGGCAATTATCCATCCACCACCCACTTATGGACGAAAAAAATGGCCGAAACGTCGCCGACCAAAAAAAAAAAAAAAACTAGAAAAAAGTCAATTAAGGTCCCGTTCTCCACGGTCCTGTTCAAAATTATATTTCGTCGCTACAATTGTGTGTACCGAAAATACATAACCTCTCATACGCAAATACATACGCATTCATATATATATATAAATATATAAACCCAAACTAATTTTATTTGTATATATATAAATACACATATATATATAAAATTTGTTTGGGTTTATATACGGTGTACCCTAAAGAGCAAACTACAATCGGCATTCTCACGCTGCTGGTAAATAAGACCTCAAGCAAAAAGGAAAAAATTGAGAGAGGGACGAAATGAAGGGGGGAAAAAAAAAAGGAGCGTCGAAACGGATCGTTCCGCGAGTTCTGACCGACGGCGGCAAACCGAGAAAATAAAGAGGCGATCGCGAACGATAAAGGCAAGAAAGAAAGAAAAAAGAAAGAGAGACAGAGACAGAAGAAAAGAGCAAAACGAGAGAAAAATATATAAAGATGAGTCGAATAAAAAAAAAAACGAGCAAAAAAAAAAAAGGGGCGAGAA
>JAPYZI010004104.1:0-14894 GCA_030523105.1 Ophioninae sp. A BG-2022a
GTATGTATGGAAAAATTTGCAAAAATCGATGGTCCAACTTTGAAATTCTGCCAAAAATCGAAAAATCATCGGATTTTAATGATTAAAAAAGCAATTTGACGAGAAAGTCATAACGAAGAGATTGAGCGCAAAGTGGAGTGCCAAATCCCAAAGGAAAAGAAGTTATGCGTGTTTCAGTGAAAAAACTTTTAACCCCCAAAATCCAAAAAAATTTTGGATTTTTAATATTTTTTTTATTGGTCTATTTCGATGTAACTTTATCCCCTGAGTACGAATCTACCATTTATTTTTCCGAGAGCCCAAAATTTCCATGAAAAAACAGTAAAAAACTGCTGAAATCACGATTTTTTTTGCTGCGTGCAGTGCTTTCGACGAAAATTCGTTGATATTCGCAATCAGCTGAAAATTTTCGATTAAATAAACCCTTTTAATACTTTTAAAATAGAAAAAAAATGTTCGACCATCCCGGCCATTTTTCCGAAATCTCAAAAATGACATTCAGTGTTCATTGAAATGAGGTTATCCAAACGAGCTTTTCGCTTAATTGATTTTTTATAGCCTCGAATCTCGAAAAAGAACGTAATACTCAGTGATCATTAAAAGCACGTAGAAGATCCACATAACCTCACAAATGATCAAATGCAATTTTCTTACAGACATTTACTTTTTTTTTTGGTCAAACCGAGCATCAGAATCTGCAAATTCAGGCCGGGAAAAACAACAAAGAAATTAATAAAAAAAAAAAAAAAAAAACGAGGACGATCCGTACTCATTGGAACTTACCAGATTCCTTGGGATGAACGTAAACTTGGGTCGAGTATTGGGTTTTGTCCTTGGACGCGTGGACGTACAAATTGGAGGTGTGATCGAAGACGAAATCCTTGATCACATACTTGCTGTTCGTTTTGAGACCAAATTCGACGGGAACGTTGAACTTTTTCAGATTAACTTCGACGGTCAGTTGATGATTTCCTTGAGAATGAGCTTTAGAAGAAAACGAAAGTTACGTTAAAACGAATGAAGAGATTTAGGATTAACGTTGAAGACCAGTTCCATCACCATCATCATCATTGTCATCATCATCATCATCATCATCATCATCATTACTACACAGCATACACACATCGTCATCACTCCGTTCAAAATGCTAATCTCAAAAAGTGCTGAACGGATTTTATTAAAGTTTTCACCAATAATAAATAGTCCCCTTAAGAGGGTAAGAATGGATGTTCGAATTCAATTAATTCTAGTTCAAGTAAAATCCAGAAAACTTCGTGTTTAGCTTTTTCGATCGAAGTTTAAAAATGCCACGTTTCATCGTTTTATTGGAAAATCATCAATCAAGGGTGTAAAATCGTGAGTTCAATATTGTATACCGGTTCTATCGTTTTTTCTTTAGTTCAAGAATCATCAGACTCGCTACTCAGGCTATTGGCTTCAAATTCAGAAGAACGTATCGCATCGGTTAAAAAAACATAATCTCTCAAACGATCGTATAATAATGACTCACAGTCGGTGTCAAAAGCGGATTGAAGATTGAAGTAAGCGCAGTCCTTGCTTTGCTCGCAGTAGCTGTTGAAGACGTGAATCTCTTTGGTGGAGAGTTTGAGTTCCCCGACGACTGCGGATGGTCCGAAATTCGCGTTTAGAAGTATCGCGACTCCGACTTCACCGTCGACCTCGCGTGTCAATTGTTTACGAGAATAAGTGAATTTGGAGCTTCTCGTGTTATCCCCAATTTTGAGATTTCCGTTACCCTCGACGATGACCTTGCCAGCCTCGTCGCGTTTGCTGTAGTTCGTGCTGTAAACATTGGCCTTGTACTTTATATACGTCACCACGATTCCACTGGAGCCGCCCAGATGAGTCGATCAATCCCGTAGAATCAGCAAGGTTCCGGATCTTGCTCATATGTTTGACGAAAAATAGGATTTTTTTGTTTTTTTATGAAAACGATTATGATAAAGATTGATCGGTGACGTCGTTACCTTCCGGTTACGATGTTTTTGCCATCACTGGTGACCGTCACGAGGATTCTCTTGCCACCTTTGACGGCCGGCTTTGTCGCTATTTCAGCGTGAATCTTTCGATGCGCCATTTTGTCACAATCGAAGTTGAATTCGATGAGGAAATTGTCGATGCTGTCGACCTTGACTCGGCCGTCCGCAGCGACGAAACCCTTCGGTGAATCGACTTTCCATTCCCCTTAAAACGACAATTTATTAGCCCTTAGGCTTGTCGATAGAACAGCTCAATTAGAGTCACGCGGGGCAAGTGTGCGCAAACGAATCAATCGTTACAGTTTTTCTCTCGCGGTAATTAAATGGGTCACTATTAAATTCGCTACGATTTATTATCCATCCCTGTCCGGGAAGCTTCGGAATACAAACTAGATTATATTGACATTTTTGTTTGGGTTTGTTTGGGTGCGATCGCGTTCCAGTGTTTCATTATCGTTTCAATATTTTTTAAATTTCTAGGTTGTTTAATTTTATTTTGGGTTTTGAAATTGGTTTTTGGTAGTATCCGTTTTTTTCTTTTCTTCACTTATTATTTACTATTGGTATTATTTTTATAATTATGTTTATTTCATCTTATATTTTTTATTTATATAGTAATTATCGTATTATCTTTTTATCTATAGTTTGAGATTGTACGTTGGCTCCTGGCGAAGTTATTATATGTCGTTATTATTATTATTATTATTTATTAGACTTAGTTTTAGTTGTTTATTTCTTAATTTTTCCTATTAATTCAAATTAAAATGATTATTTCTTCGTATATTTCACTACATTGCCCAAAAGTGGATACTGAAGCATATTAAAATCTATCATGATAATCACCTCTGCGCACACTTACCCCTAACTCCTAAATACACGGCAGAAAATACGATTGTAACTTTCTCAAATTGTTCGTTAGGTAAAAAATGTCAAAACAAGTGACTCGGTTTAGTTTAATGCGACAATAAATTGATATCAATGATGAAAAAAAAAATAATAATAATTGTGCACTCCTCCCAAGAGTCCACTCCTAATTTTGCGTCGCGTTCTGTCCACTGAAACAATACAGGAATCTCGGGGGTCCGATAGCGAGAAGTTCGGTGCCTCAGTGCGGGCTTCTACTTTAGCCCTTGTACGGGAGGAAGATGCAAATTAGCTAGTAGCAGCACGCGGCCTCCGAATGTAATTTCTAACAGTGTCTAGTCGCCTCCAAGTTTCCCCTGTAGGTATATAGGTAACAAAGGGAAACTAAGCGGAGACTACTCTTGTACGCGGGCTTAGGGTATACTTCGCTAGGTCTGTGTGAAATATCTAACTATCCAGTCGGCAATTTCTCGCTAGGCCGGCTGGAACTTCTGGAGAAAAGGTAAAATAAAAAATTAAAAAAAAAAAAAAGAAAGAAAGAAAAGAAAAAACGGAAGACCGGAGAAACTAGTTTAACATTCGTAGGTACCGGGAACTAAATCGAGGTCTCCCCATTGGCCTATCATTTCAGGCTGCCCGGAGGAAACTTTCTCCCCGGGAAAATTAGTCTCGGTACAAAGCGAGGTAACTCCGGTAGCGATGAGAAAGCAAAGGAGGCAAAAGAAGACGGCCGTGACTCACCAACGTAGACATGGTCCCCGAGATCTTTGAACTTGCTGATGAGCTCCGTCTTGCCAACAGGGAAGTCCAATACTATGCTGATGCTCGTAACCGTTGGACTCAGATGGACTTGGCTGTCGATCTTGTACTTGGCATCATCAGCCACCAAGGTAACCTCAAAAGCGTGAATGTCGTCGTGACCCTTCTTCCTTGACAATTTTAGAACGACGTTGCGACACTTTGCCATTGGTGTTGTAGCCTTTGCCTCGAATCCGATCGATCTCAAATCCTCGTTGTAAGTCAACGCCGTTTCTAGGTTAGCCGCTTTGTCGCCGTATTTCACGTCCAACGTTCCACTCGCCGTTTTCGTCTCTTTCGTTGCATCGGATTTGTACGTTGTCGATAAACTGAACGGTGGCTTGTCCAATATAGTAACCTTTATGTTCGCTTTTCCCTCGCTCTCGTGATGATTGTCCGGTACTCCCTTGTTACTCATATCCGTTTCGACCTTGACGTTCTTGTCGCCGTTGTAGGTCATACTCTGTGTTCCCACGTATGCAAAATCACCGGGTTTCTCATGGGGCACCAACAAACTCTCCTTTGATTCCAACTTCAGCGAGCTAAGTTTGTCACTCGGGAATTTGAATTCGAGAACGGCTTCGCTCGTTGCTGGCTTATCGACGCAATCACCGCTCGCGTACTTACCGTTACCCTGAAAATATCGAAGAATCGTCGTAAATCGCGATTGCGACCCGAAGAGATCACGAAAATCGAACAACATTTCTCAAAGGTGGAACATTATTTGTGTAAAAAAAAAACAGCCAACCTCTGATTCCATCAATTTTACGGAGTCTAATACTCGGTTTTATAAAAAAAAAAACACATAAAACGTCTGTGAGAAAAATGGATTCGAAAATATTCGAAGTTATGTGGATCTTCTATCTGTCCTTAATAATTCCTGACAGCAGGGAGAAAAGATTTATTCTGAAAATCGCGTTCGTTAAAAATGAATGAAATTCAGTTTTCTTCCTTCTAAATGAAAGACTCCAAAAAAATTCTGTAAAATCGAACGATAGGCCTGGCTACAAAATTCATCGCAGTTTCCGCTTTCTTCGGTGCTACCAAGAAATATGTTTGGCTTAGAAGTCTAATTATTATTTCGCTACTCACCTCGACACCCAGTTCTTTTCCCAGCCAAGACTTGATCTTCCATTCGCCTTCGTGGGCGTTGTAAATACCGGATAGGCCGAAAACGAAAGGCTTGGGTAAAACGGAGCCTTCGATACCAGCCATCAATTCGCTCTTTCTCTTATCCGAATTTGGTACACGTTCGTGGCTTCCGCCGAGATCGAACTGGATCGTTTTTCCGTCGTGAGACCTAGCGGCGAGCCTGTTTTTAGTGATGTACTCGTGATCGGGACCATCGGCCCAGCCGTGTTCAGTTTCATAAGCGAGGGTGGCAGTGTCGCCGCCTTTGGTCACCGAGTGGGAGAACCTGTAGCTTCCGTTCAACCGATTTTTCTTGTCTTGTCGGAAGAGATGATGAACAACCGCGGCGGATAAGCAGTGACCGTCCGGTAAGGTAACTTCAGCCACTCCGTCAATCTCGTAACCTTTTTGCCCTTTGTTCTTCATTTCACCTTTGAAATCAACGTTCGTCTTGTATTTGCCAATCTCTACGACGTTCTTCGAATCAATGGATTCTTTGGTGAGATCGGTGTCGGAGGATATCTTGATGCATTTGCCAGGATCCTTATCAGCGTCAAAGAAAAGCTCGAGTTTGGCGACGTGCTTCTTACCGGAAACGCTCATTTCACCGTTTCCCTTCATCTTTCGATGCAACGTTGGAAGATCGAGGTGAACGTCACCGGTACCCTTGCCATTCTGGAAATCAAATTTGCCACCGAGAACGAGAACGTTCTTCAGCTGAAGATTGAGGGTACCGTGAGGATGCGAGCCACCCTGAAGCTTCAAAAGGAAGTCCAAGTACTTGGTCGCGTCGATAGTAAGAACAGCGTGGCTGCGAGTCTGTTGAGGATTAGCCTCGACTCCGTAATCAACTTTGACTTTCTTTCCGTTGAGACCCAGATCAGCGTCCACTTGTACGTTAACGTTGTTCTTCGATACGTCATAGATAACCTCAGCTTCTCCTTCGTACTTTCCACCACCCGGTAAATCGAGGCACGCTTCAACTTTGCTCTTGTGCTCGGTCAGTTTCGTAGCTTTCAATTCAATGCCCGCTTTGCTCTCGAACAAGTGACCCTTGAATTTGAATTTGGCTTCTTGGGCGTGTTCCTTGTCGACCTCCATTTCGAGTTCCGAGCCAATCTTGAATTTTCCATAGGCGAAGTCGAACTCGGTATCGAGACGGGTCGGTGAGACTTCGATCTCGAATTCAGTCGAGAGACCTTCGGCTGGCCAAGTTACCTTTGACTTGGAACGGAGACCGGAAACGTGCTTGAGATAAGCCGGTGCGTAAGCGCTGGTAGGTCCACTGACGGGTTGATCGGACTTTGTGTAAGCCAACTCGTCGATTATCGTTAAACGATTAACTTCGGAATTGAGATCTTCACCGTAAGTAAGGACGAACTGATGATCGAGTTTTTGAGCGGGTCTGTCGTAATGCCAATGAAGTTTGAAACCGTTCTTGGGATCTCTCGATGGTACGACCTTGAGATCGAGGCTCAACTTTTTGTCGATTTTCTGGGCGTTCGTTTCTATAGCGATGTTCTCCTCGCCGTGAGCGAGCTTGGCGTCGATGAGGAGGCTCGTTGGTTTTGATACGACGAAACCTTCGAGGCTAGCGATCTCGCGTTCACCAGCGACGAAGATTACCTTGTTGAAAACGCACTTTTTACCATTCTCGTGACTCGTAACGTCTATCTCACCTTTGACCTTGTACAATTGACCGTCCTTTTTGTGCGATCCTTTCGTCCCGGTTTTAGCGTTCGCGAGCTTCTCAATGTGCTCGGGTACTTTGTACTCGAGTATGGGCTTGTACTTGGTACCGGATTCAACGAGGATACCGAAACGTAGGAAATACGTGTCGACGTCGTTAACTCCCTTCAGGGTTATAGTTTTCTCGTTGTCAACGTTGTTCAACGCGACTTCGGCGGATAGCTGTTTGTAGGGGGAATCAAGGGCAACCTTGAAAAACGTGGAGGCAGAACCGAGCTGACCGGCGACCTTGAACGTTACTTTCCTATTGTGTTTACTTCCGGGTGTATCGAGGGTGACCTCGAGGCTTCTCGAATCCGGTAGGTCCTCGTAGAGTACTTTAACGTGATAGTTCGTCACGTCGTTGTTCTCAACGCTGATCGCAAACGTGCCTGGACCGCTGAGAGGAAAGACGGGCTTCTTCTGTAGCGACTCGATGTTCTCGTAAGGATAAGTCAATTCGCCGCAAACGGTCAAGCCAAGAATCGTTGAGAATTGATCGAAGCAATCCTTGTGCTCTTTTCCCTTGGTGAATTTTGGTGCTACGTACTTGTTCGAAGGATCAGCCGTGACGAACAGAACCTCGCTCGAGACGCGAACGATTTCGTGTTTCCTCTTTGGAATACCGAAGCTCACGTCGAAACCTTTACCTCCGAGCATTTTGATGGATACGTCGGAACCGGTCGAAGTGTGAAGAGTGCTGACCAAACGAAGTCCCGATTCGACACCGAAACCGTCGATCACCATCGTACCGACGACACTTATCGCGGCACTCGGCTCGAGGGTCAGTCGCAACGCGGCGTGCGTAGGATCCTTCACGACAGCGGCCAGATCAAGATTACCGCTCGCTTTTATATGAACAACGCTGTCACCGGTGACACCAAGGGTCAACGGAATACCCATTCCAGTTGGATACAGGAGATCGGCATCTAGGAAGTGCACGTGACTCTCGACGTGTCTATCAAAGTCCTTAGCTTCCTTCATACCAACGTCGATAAGTTCGAAGATCCGATCGATGAAGTTGGTTGGATCGGCGGCGACACCAGCACCCTGATAATCCATGTAAGCCAATTCAACGCCGAACATCTTGATCGACAAATCAACGTCCAAATCGTCGTAGTTGACCTTCCCCGTGTCCAGTTTAACCTTCTTCGCGAATTTGTTCAAGCTTTCCTGTTTGACTTCACGGCGAGTTCGGAAAACGTTTTCGAAGCGATTCTTCACGCGATCGCGAAGCTGCGTGAGCGTAGCTTTACCGTCCTTCGCCAATTCCGTGAGTTCGTGAGTCCTCAATTCGCCCTTGGGCCCGAAGTAACGCTCGATAAGCCTGTCGAGGTTCTCCACGCGTCCGTCGAGCTCGAGGACGTTGAAAGCGTGTCCGAAGATCTCAGTGGTGAGATTGAAGCTCGAGGATCGCGGCACGAAGCTCTTCTGGCTATAGATGACGTTGCTTTCGGCGGTTGTACCGACGCCGAGACCAGGAACGTTGTACGATACCTCGTTGTTGAACGAGAATTTACGGAAGTCCTCGGGGAACTTTGTTTTCGATCGGACTTCAGCCAGATGTCTCTTGGCGTCTTGTTTGTTCGGATCAGTACTCGCTCTCAAGTTTCTCAAGTGCGACGTCACGAAGGATCCAACTTGATTGATCGTTTCCTTGTCGAGAACCTCCTTGACCGTTTTTGCGACCAACGGATCGGGACATCTTACCAAAGCGAGGTAACTCTTGATTCTTATCTCGGTATCCTCCTCCCGATTACCGAATACGTTGAACAACGGCTTTTTCCATGCCGTTGAGCAGGTCGACGGAAGAGCGTCAATGGCTGCGACCCTGACGCGATTCTTCGTTTTCTTGTCGATCGCGATTTTAACGATTTTCTCGGTGGTCGTTTTGTCGTGGAATTTAGCGTTGCCTAATGCCTTTAGAGCCGCGATACCGACGCTCTCCTTTTCTCTCGTGTCGAATTTACTGGTTCCCTCGACTTTCGACAGGAGCTTGGCGAGGGCGGCTTTTACCTCGGGTACGTCCTCGCACGCGTGTTCGCTGCAGTATTTGCCGATCACGTGGCCGATACCGAGATAACCGATGCGCGGCAGGGACGGTTGATCGAGGAGACTCGTTACTGAAGTTACAGCGGGCAAATGGACGTGACGAACGAGCGCCAGACTAGCGTAATAGCCCATACTCTCCAATGCGGATACTTCTTGACTCTTTATCAATTCAACGGCGACTTCAGCGGCTTCGCCACTTCCGGTATGGAAGAGAGCGTCCAGAAGGATCTTCTTGTCGGTTTTCGGATCGAATCCGGCGCCCGATTTCACCTGTTGGTAAACAGCCATAATGTCGTCCTTGCTGGAGACACGGAGGACTTTTACGAGCTCGGAGAACTTCGCAGCGGCGTGTTCTTTCACCGCCGTTTCCGGGCATTGCTCCTTCATCGCCTTCAGTGCTTTTACGATCGCGTCCACGGAGGAGTCGATCACTGGATGCGGCGGATCGAAGATCAATGATTTCGGTTGACTACAGGCACCCGCTGGATTCGGACTTGGCTTGTCGTTCTTATAAGTCAGTACCATCTTGACGTGCGTTCTCGCCCCGGCAGCTCCGTTGCTGAACGGCCTCAATACGTAATTCTCGTACGACGAAGCTTTGTGAAGAATACCGTTGACGAAACGTTGCTCCGTGTTCAAACCCGAAGCGAGGAGCGGCGATGTTTGCGTATCGGCGGATGGATCGAACGCGGCTGACAGCAAACCGTGACGAATCGTCTCGCGATAAGAACAATCACCGAGATCCCTAAACTTCTTCACGACTAGCGTGTCACCCTCTTTGTGGAAGTTGAAATCGGTCTTGCATCCACCGAACACGTCCGTCTGTTCCATTTTCGGAATTTCAATTAATACGCGTCCGGATACAAACGAATTTTCATTTTTTTCATAACGGAACGTAAACGAATCGTCGACTCACCTCGCGATGGCTCGTTGAACCGGAATCTTGCATCACGGTCGATTGGAAGAGCGAAACGATCGCCCTCTTTACGTTCAGAGACGTTTGAGAATCTCCCTCTTCCGCGCATACGCTCGTGTCTATGTGACCACCGTGGTAATTATACTGAAGAGCGTGTTTCTCCAAATCCTTGAGACCCACCGGCTGTAAAGGATTTTTCGTTGTTTTTTTTGTTGTTGTTGTTTTTTTTTTCTTTTTTCATCGTTTCACCGTCGTTTTGATATCCGGAGTTAATCGACCACGAATTTTCAATTTTCGTTAACACTCACTGCTCCGTTGACTTGGAAATGCTTCACTCTGATCTGATGCAGACAGTCAGGCTTTACAGCCAATTCGACGATACCGCTGATCTTCAATTTTGATTCACCCTGCGCCTCGCTTACTCTGGTTACCGATTCTCCGTCCAAACTGTAAGTGTACGTATTCCCCTCGACGTACGATTTGCTTGGGTTCACTGTTTCGAAAATCAACCTTTTTTTTTAGTTTCGTTCGATGTTATTGTTAATGTTTTTGGGATTACCGTTGTTATTGGTATCAATGTGTGGATTGGTAGGATAGTTTGTGTTGTTAATGATATTATTATTATTATTGTTGTTTGTTGTTGTTGATGTTGTTTTTGTTAATTATCACGAATGAATATTTATTTTGCAAACGCAAATAATGTTACTCACTTCCATGACATCCGACGATGCATTTGTCTGAAACAATACGAATACAATTTTTTAGAGAACTAAATTCGGGACACTTACGTAATGGTATTTAAAAAATAATGAAAAATAAATAGAATATAACGCGACGAAAAGACTTTGCGAACGCAACGCGTTAAAGTGTAATTTTTATATTAAAATCGGATTTTTAACGTTCAGTTTATAAATTTATTGATCTTGTGACGAAAAATCATTTATCGAAGGTTATCGAACGTTCATCGTCCAAAAGTCAATGCAAATGTTCGTATAGTTTTATTTATCAGTGACTATATATTTTTCTTCACATTTATTAGAAATTTCATTGTTCGTGTCCTTTTTTACATTGATTAGAAAATTCATTAGGTTTCCAAAATATAATTCAGTTTCTCATATACGTTTGTAACCTAAAAGATAAACTTTGATTAATTTGTTATTTCGTATAAAATTCTTTCTACTAATGATCCGAAAGTTGTTCCGGTTTTGTTTTTTTCTTTTTCTATTAAAAATCGAACTTCTTTTTCAGTTGGCAATTTTCGCAATCCTCGAGTTGTAAGAACCACTCACAGGGAGCAGCCCTGCAAGGACTCCACTCTGTTCGCACAGTAATAACTTTATTATTTATAAACATCCGCAAAAAAAAAAAAAAAATATCTCAACTTCGACGAGACTCCGAAAGAAATGTGAATAAAATCTGTACCTCGTCGTGACAAAACTTTCGTCGGGAAAAAAAATTTCGAGAATCGTCTTATTCTTCAAGCTCGAATCGTACTCTCCAATCTTGAAGTCTATTTGGCAAAACCTCAACCAGCTCAGTACCATTCAAATTTACCGATTCCTTATTTATTTTTTTAATTTTTTCTTTCCAATCAAAACACATAGCATCGTTTCAAAAATTCAATCTCCATTCGGTCCAGTCAGTACGAATTGAAGTTGCGAAAAGTTTCTTATTCCGGTAAGTATTTTTCCAAGATAAGCAGTAAGTATCTCTTCGAGATAAGGAGCTCGACGAGAGCGAACGAGAAAACGAAAAAAAAAAAAAAATAAAATAAAATAAAACAAATCAAAAAAAGAGAAAAAAAAAGTAGCAAAAGCGTAAAATCGCGTGAAGGAAAGTTTGGAATATCGCAAAGGGCGTATCCCCAGAAACTGATATATCCGTCGTTGCGATTAAATAAATCAGAAGTATCCGTGCGTGTAAAAGAGAAAGAAAGAAACAAAGAAAACAAGAGAAAAAGATCATCATCGAAGCCTGCAAAATCTCGAATAAATTAAAAAGGGCAATCAAAAAAGGAAGAAAGGGAGGGTGGGGGGTTTGGATTGATTCGTCGTTCTGGCGGGTCGCAGTGATAATCTGGTTTAATCATCGACATTTTTGACCCAGCGCGTACGCGACCACGGAAATTCTACTTCTTCGTTTCACGTATCCGAAACGTATCCGAAACGTAGCTGAATTCGTCCAAATCGATGAGAACCATCGCCGAGGAAAACGGAAGAAAACGAGCGATCCCAAGGGCCGTTCGGGGCAATTGAAAAAAAAAAATGAAAAAAAAGAAGAAAAAAGAGAGGACAAAAAAAAAAAGAAGAAACGAATCTTCCAACAATGTCGCCATGAAGGAGAGCGACCGTACTCGTACGTAAAAGCACGAAGAGAAGATAGATCTTGAGAGGAAAACTTTCCGTGATTTACGCTGGTGCAGAGAATCATCGATGATAAATACTGGATCGAGAGGGACGAACTTTGAACCCCCTATAAATATACGCGTGTGTGTGTATCTTCGTGTACCAAGAGACAGCGCGAGCGAGCAAGATCACTCGGAAATTCTCGCCGATATCGGATTGACCTTAACCTTCAAACAGGATGCTGCTTTTCAAGTGATCAACCGCGAGTATTCACTTTGCGCCGCGAATCAGTGGAACGAGATTTCCTTCAATCTCTCCAATTGACCGTGAGGAGGAAAGGAGGGAAGAGGAGAGGGGGGGGGGTGAAGTATAAGAGCTTATCATTTTTACGAGTATTATTTGTGTCCCGGTGTATCAATTTCTCTATCTTATTGCGGGCCCTCTGGCTTCTTTGTCCCTCCTCGTTTATCCGTGATACGTAAAAACTTGCGAAACAGTCGCGGTTCGTCTTCACTGTAAGCAAAAACCTACATACACGCAGAGAGAGAGAGGGAAATTTTATTTTGTAAAAGATGTGTGCGACGACGAATAATCAGGGTTGACTCTACTCGGGTGGCAGGGTTTATCGCTCCTTCGCGGATAATAACCGACCATGAGGGGACCGATTAAACGTATTGCTTCGGTACAAATCAGCATGTAAGAACGAACCATGGAAAAAATAAAATAAAAAATAAAAAAAACATCGTAGGTTGTTGATCCCTTTTTTTTGGTACTGAACGCCCTGCAATGATCTTTCGATCAGGGAAATGAAAATCTAAAGCTAACGAGAAACTGGAATCAAGAATAATCGAGAAACTGTTACGGTTGGTAGAAAGAAAGAAAGAAAAAAATTAAAAAAAAAAAAAACAATTTTCTTTTTATTTCCGTTCGCACTGTTTTAGGTCTTAGAGTGGAATCGTAAAAAATGTACGTCAAAATACTTGGCTTTTTGTGAGAAATGGAGAAAAATAAAAGGGTGGTGAATTTTTATTGTTCTTTGCTTTGTATGTTTGGGTTTGTTTGGGTTTATTAGTATTTTTGTTGATTATCGCTGATACACACGAATTGGGGCTTCCAGTTCTATTTTTTTTTTTTTTTTTTTTTACTTTCAACGTAAGTTTTTCATTCGTTCAGTATCAGTATTGCGGAATTCGTATTGGGCTTCGATACTAGTTTGCATTTTCCTTTTCGATCGTGAATTTGAATGATTCATCGAGGTACGAAAAATAGAAACAATTGACGACAGATTTCGAAGAATTTTGGATCGGTTCGAGAATATTGTCGTAATTTGTGGAGGTCGTAACGAAAGCTTTCCCAAAGTCAGCCAATACCGCCCAAAGCTTCGGGTTCCAAAAGTCACTCGATGAATCACGGAGGACGAAGGTGCTCGTCTCATTCGTTAGAATTTTTAATGATTTCGGTTTGAACACGATCGTTCGCCGTTTTTATGACATTCGTTGCACCGTCGTTCAATTTTTTCAATCCCAATTGGCTCCGACCGTTCTATTCCTTGGCTGTACGAAACGCGAACGAAAATAAGCTGTTTCTTTTTTTTTTCCTCAAAATATTCATACGAATGGGGACAAGAGTGGACGAAAACAAAACAAAACAAAAACAAAAAAAATAAACGAAAATAGGATCGGACGGAGGAGCCGATGTTGATGCGGGAGGCGAAGATTGAAATAATTTGACTACGATTATGGCGGCCAGTGGAGTAACGACGACAGGTCAATTTACCAAATGTCCGGTCGAACTCGGGGGAACGGTAATCATTTCAATGATGATACACCCCTCGTTACGTACTCTCGGAACGTTCTCTCTTCGTCTCTTTCCCCCTCTCTCTCTCTCTCTCTCCTTCTTTCTCTTTTTCCCTCTCTCTCTCTCTCTGCCTCCTCTAGCGTCACTTCCGGTTACATCCGAGAGCAACCGTTTGTACCTAAGTACCAGCTCCACCGAACTGAACCGATCGTCCAGTGCTTTCGGAAATACCATCAACTTCCGGTTCCAGACACCCCGGAAGTCTCGTTTTTCAAGTTCTCCAGATTCTCCAGTAGAGAAGCGAATCAGCGATCCTCGCAAGAGTTAAGAGATTGTCAAAATGTTTCCACCAACCCAAACAAACCAAAAACCACCTTGACCCAAACGGGTTGCTCGATCCCTTTCAGAATTACTTTCAACCGACCGACCCTCCTCCTTATAAAATTAATTTAAAAAAAAATAAATCAATCAATCAAAAAATTAAAAAAAAATAATAAATAAATCAAAACAAAAACAATTTTTAAAAACACGAAGAAGGAAGAAGAAGAAACGAGAACGAAGAACTCTCGAGTTTTTCGTTCTCGTTTCTTCTTCTTCTTCCTTCTCCGTTCTTTTTTAAATTGCTGTTCTTTTTATTTATTTATTAATTTATTGTTTTTAATTTTTGCAACACGAATTCAGTACGGCGCAGCGAAAGAGCGAAGGTAAGTGTCGCGAAGGGGTTGAAATAATCGTGGATTGTGAAACTTACTCGCATCGGTGGAGGGCGCCAAGAGGAAGAGGAGACAAGCGACGATGCCCGCGGTCATCAGCCGGGGTTTATCTCCCATCATGTCCTCGCTTTTATTTTCTCTCACTCGCGGTCAATAATTTGTACCAACGGGTACGAGAACACAACAGCGTGGTGCTTTTCTTCGCGCGGGCTTTTATGCTCTCGCAGCCATCGGGAGCTTGGTGCCCTCTCCATCACAACTAAAATCTTCGCACCCGCGCCCCTTCCCCTTCCGTATCACCCCTTACCCCTCGACAACTGTCTCTTCTCTTTTGACGGAGTTTCTTGCCATCTGCGTGTCCCGGCTTCGACCCCCCTTCCGGAGGGGGGGGCTCTTTCGCTTCCCCCCACTCTTTGCCTAATACTACCGATATCATCGGGTACCAACATTATGTACTTATTTACTCTGTATCTACTTTCTTCCTCTGGCAAATCGTAGCTCCGAAAACGAACGCTCAATTTTATCGCCCCCCCCCCCCCCCCCCCCCCCC
>JAPYZI010004105.1:0-10000 GCA_030523105.1 Ophioninae sp. A BG-2022a
TCCACTTGAAAAATCGCTAAAAAAAACGCAAAGGGGTATGTATGGAAAAATATGCAAAAATCGATGGTCCAACTTTGAAATTCTGCCAAAAATCGAAAAGTTATCGGATCTTAATGATTAAAAAAGCATTTTGAAGAGAAAGTCATAACGAAGAGACTAAGCGAAAAGTGGAGCGGCAAATCCTAAAGGGAAAAAAGTTATTGACGTTTTAGTGAAAAAACTTATTTTGCCCAAAAATCGAAAAAAATTTTGGATTTTTAATATTTTTTTAAATGGTCCATTTCGATGTAACTTTATCCCCTGAACACGAATATACCATTTATTTTCCCCAAAACCCAAAATTTCCATGAAAAAATGGTAAAAAAACTTCTAAAATTACGATTTTTTGCCGTGTGGAGTGCTTTCGACGAAAATTCGTTGATATTCGTAATCAGCTGAAAATTTTCGGTCAAACAGACTAAAATTTTCGATTAATAGTGTTCGGCATTCATTCATTGATTTATTTTTTATAACTTCGCTCACACGTCTTGACTGTTTTTTTTTTTTTCAGATTGCATCGCGAAGCCCTTAAACAATCAGCGATCGATCCTTTGAGTGGAAAAATTGACGTAAGCATTTTGACGACCGGTATGTCAGCGGCTGCCAGGAAGCGACGACTCGAACTCACCGACATTCTGAAAAAGCTCATCGATTCCAAGGGCAAAATTCAAACGCTCAATTATCAAAAAATTTTTGCGGAATTGAAAGAAAACTCACAAACCGTAAGTTACATCTGATTTTCTTTATTATTTTCTTTTCAGTGTTCAAAGTTTTTGTTTATTAAACATAGATATTTAAAGGAATTTTATAATTAACTTTTCTCTAAATATGTACGTTTTACTTATACGCAGTATACTCCACAAATGACAAAATACAATATTTAGTTTAGAAAATTAAATTTACCTGTGAACGGTTAGAAATAAAATTGAAAAAAAGTATTGACTAATTAAATTGATAATATAAACTGATAAAATCGATAAGCTAATTATTATTAAGCTAATTTATTAACTAATAAAATTGATAATATTGACTAACATTAACTAATCAAATTGAAAAAGCATTACCAAAATTTTTGTTACAAAATACTTAGTCCACTACAAAATGTATATATATATATATATTTTTTTTCATGTTCAGTTGGTGACTCGCGATATGTTCGAGGACTCACTAAAGGACCTACAGGACAACGGGTTCGTGATCTTAGCCGGAAAAAATACGATTCGCATCTGTTAAACAAACAGTACAAGAGGAGAGCTTTCTTTTGTTACAGTTGAGTTGTGTAAAAACTCGAATGGAATATTTATTAATAATTGTATACCGTTTATTCACCGTTTAAATATTTGCTTGTGAAGAACACATTTTTTACACTTCAACTTTATTATTATTATTATTTTTTTAATAACTAATAAAGAATTTTCATTCCATTGCGAAAAATATTAATTCATCAATTTCGATATCCTTTAGGACGATGGGACAAATTTAATATTTCTGGAGACAGTAAACTTCCATCGTGGTTTACCGTGATACACAAAGAAGAAAATATCTATCCTTCCCTCTCTCGCTCTGTTGTAACGTGAAAGAGAACCTTTCAGGAAACGTAAAAGAGGGCGGGCTGTCCAGGTTAACCCTGATGGGGCTGATATTGCCGGATGGGTCCTTCCCAGAATGAACTTCGTTTAATACTCGAGGATTTCGAAAGAGCACGTAAGACCTGAACACCTTTTAACCGAGACCCCCTGTGCATCTCCGTGCCATTGTTGTTTCGCTGTATTCCCTTTTCCATGTCCTTGCTCTGTGAAATCTTCCATAAGATCTTCGTTGGTATCGTTTCGTTGCCTTATTTTTCTTTCCGAGAGCCTCCCGAACCTCCGATCGCTTGTTTATTCCGCGAACAATTGTTGGTTCCGAAACAAGTAAAACAATACCGATTTAATAAATTGTTTTAGGACGCGTTCGTTCGGAAGTCATCCGAAAGCTATAATTTTAACAAACGGCTGTTGCATCAATATTATAGCAATGGGGGTTCGTTAAATTATTTCAGATTAATGCCTTGGCCAATTCAACCCTTATCAACCTCAAGGTGGTACTAGCGGATTCACTAATCAACGGTATATTTAAAATTTGTTGCGTATGAAAAAAAAAAAATACGATTGATTTAAATATTATCATCGTGAAGTAATAATTGTTGGTAATAAACGTGTTCAATTATTATTATCAAAACTTTCATCAAATTTATTATTATTCAATTTAATCAAATTTTTTAGATCAAACTTCTATCAAATTTATTATTATTTAATTTTATTAAATGTATTATTATTCAATTTATCAAATTTATTATTCATTATCAATTATTATCAAAACTATAATAAAAAATCAAATTATTATTAACACAAGCATTTTATAAAGCTCTTCCCGAAAACAATAACGAACGTCGTTTGTTTAAAGAGAGTGTACACGTTTCTTGTGGCTGTGTGACGACCAGCAAACCCAAAAATTCATCGCTTCGATCGATAATATCCGCTTCAAACGTCCGGTAGCCTAGATTTTTTATTAAACAAATATAAATCGCGACAGTTTTTTTTTTTACCATTTCCGCTTTTTTGCATAGTTTGTATCTAATCGCGAATTATTAATATTTCCGTTCCAAATATCGATACGCACGTATTTCCCAAATATTGTGTGTTTGATGGATTTATTTAATGAATTAATAACTGTCATATTTCCTCGTTAAGGTATGCTGATTTTTCACGGACGTAATTCTAAATTGCTATATTACAGTATAGAAAAAAAATGAATTTTGTTCCTAATGATAACGTAACCTGATGTTTTTTTGTATCCACAGCCATCTCGAATTACACGAGGAAAAAGGAAAATCTATCTTGGTATCGACCGCTGTTTCTTCACTTCTGCATAGGTATTTATAAGTACCTTCGATTATAAAAATTTAATCCTCGAAAAAAACCTAGCTCATGGAATATTCCTTTCCACTTTCTCCACAGAGTCGTGTGTAAAAAAAAATCAACAACTGAGGAAAGGACCGCAGGTCATAAACTCGAAGACATTGGGTCGGAACGTGAAGAATGATGTTTTACGCTGATCCTCTAAAGAAAAGATCCAATAAATGGGGAAAAACCTCTCCAATAGTTTTGAACCCTAGGATTGTTCTGTTGGGTCGTAAAATTGCCTCGAGTTCGAACCAAGCGTGATTACTTTCACCGTACATTGCATTCACAATATTCTTGCATTTTTGGGTAATATTCAAAACAACATTTTTCTTTCAGTATTGTTGAATTTAAATAACTACGTTCCGCGATAAATTTATGGAAATTCACAGCTACTTTATTAATAAAAATTATTTATTCATTATTAATAATTAAATTAAAAATGCACAGCTACTTTATTAATTAAAATTAATTATTCATTGTTCATTTATTCATTATTAATAATTAAATGAAAAATTCACAGCTACTTTATTTAAAAATTCATGATTACTGGACGGTTGAAAAATGTGACATGTTTTTGGTAACTCTAATAAAGAGATTACGATACTAATGGTTACAATTTATATAAAAATTGACCGTCCGTAGCGCTGTGTGACATTTCCGTCACAAATCGATTCTCTGCTTATCAAAATCAAAATATTTTATCAAACCCATTTTGGGTCATAGAAACTTATCTGTAACAAACCAATGTATAAATATGTATTTTTCATAAAAATACCAAAAATCAGATTTTTCAAGAAACACGTCTATTTTAATTTTTTATTATAATAATTTTAAATGAATTTTTAAAAAATTATCTATTGCAATAGAAAACCTTAATGACACAGTTTTATTTTCTTTCGTAGCAAAAATCGTACTTCACGATTTCCCAAACATAACCGATTCAACATTTTTAAATATATTTTTCTTTTCCTACAGAGTTTACGTCGCAGAATTTAAACCTGCAAACGAAAAAAGAAAATCGAACGACCGAGAAGCTGTAAATCAACGAGACGCTCTCTTCGCGCCCAAGTGCATTTGGGTACTGCCCATTGACTATTTCCGTCGCTTTCCTACTTTCGAGAACAATAGACCAAGGACTCAGAAGTTTTTCATTCGCTCGTTTCTGTATTTGCACCCGAAAGGACCAGCTCGAAAGGACCAAAGATATTCGAGCCTACGAAACCCCAGGACTTTTCCGATCGACTAGTGTAACATGGAAACAATAAGAAACGATGGAAAGTTTTAAAGCGTCGAGAACCGGAAGTTCCCCTATAAGCATTTGCGTTCTTTGTTACTTTTTTTCTCACTGCGTTAGCCTTTAGTTATAAAGACAGGAATATCCGATAGAACGAGTTGGAATTAGCATTGACATTTTCAATAACAATGGAGATCGCGGAGATTATGGTAGTATCAAAAAAATTCAGTAAATTGTTTATTGTTATTAAAATTTGAAAATAAAATCACAATTCTTACGTGAAGAATTATTTAAAAAATATTTAATTTTTGTAAACTTACGCTCAACGAAGCGAACGGATTTTGCTAGTGATTATTAGAATATTGATTATTATGATAATTATTAGAATTATTATTAGTAATAATTATTATTATAATAATTATAATTACTATTAGAATATAATAATAATAATTATTGATTATTAGAATATTATAACATGAATAAATTAAAATTGTTATATCAATAGTAAAAAAATATATAACTATAATTTCTTATCCAAAAAATGTATAAAGTCAGACATCCACGAAATGGATTTTAGGTCGGAAAATAATATTCATCTTTGATAAATTGGAAGACATTTACTATCATGCCATAATCCATTAACGAAAATTAGTTTCTTTTATTATTATTAAAAATGTAATAGACTCTAAAGCAACAAGCTTACGGATTCCATTTTTCACCAAATCAAACTCGAAAAATTTACGTTTAGCGAGAATAGAGTAGAAAATTTTCCATGAAAATTCGGGGTATAGCAGGACGAATTATCTTTTCTCGTTCTTTCAGGATTTGGAGTGAATAAGAGAGAAAGCGATGGAGAGAGGGAATGAACACTAAAAATATAGAGACGGGAGAACATCCTCGCACCTGGTTTTTACAATCCTCTCCAAACCTGGTTGTGTGCTTTTCCGCCGGAAAATATTACGGACTTGTTCCTCGGTTGGACTCAATCTTTTTTGTAGACCTGATAACTGTTTTAACCCAGGGTTAAAATTTGTTTAAACAAGGGTTAACATTTTTTTAACGAAGCGTTAAAATTCGTTCAACCAAGGATTAAAAAGTACGATTTTTTTATTTTCAGAACTGAGTCATTTCTATATAAAAAAAAAACAACAACAACAACGCGTTACTCGTGTCAGAAACATTACTTTAATTATTCACAGAGAAAATACTGCAGAATCTAAAAAGAGACAAAAACTGAAAATGTCGAAAAAAAAAACAACGATGGATAAAGATTCGTTAACGCAGCGATAGTGTGATGAAAAAATGTAACAAAGAGTATATGGCAGGGTTTAAAATATTCTTTTACCAGGTTACCCGTAAAACTAGTTTTTTTTATTAAAAAATAATTATTTAAATTATTTTTTTGTTATATTTTCCATTACTGGAAACAAGTTACAACGAATTTTCAACGATATTCAACGACAACACGGTGACGAATAAAATTGCACATCCATCGAGGAAATCTGGACGCCTACGCCTGTCCAGGTGGGTCCGCACAAACATGCTAAGTTTCGAGATTCGACGAAAGGGAGAGGTAGAGAAAGAGAGAGTTAGGGGCAGTGGAACCGAACAATAATACCGAAGGTTCGTCAGGAGCTTTCGAATCTCGTAAACGTTCAACGGTCCGAAAAGAACTCCGAGCAGAATTGAAGAAACGTCAGATTTTTCGGTTCTCTTTGTCGTTCGACAACCCGTGTTACAACCAGTTTTTCGGCGTACCAACATCAAAGCAGCAAATCCGTTTCCTTTGCCTACCCAAATGCAGAAGGACGAAAAGTATTCAGTGAATGAGAACGGCAGAGAGAGAGAGAAAGAGGGAGAAAGGAAAGTAAAAATCAGAGCTCATGTCTGGATTTTCTTTTGCCAGGAAAAGAGCGAATATGCAGGGTGGACTGGTCGTATCTTTTGTTCTCTGACTGTGCCTGGCCTTCTCTGTAAATCCCTCTAGACATCGTACTCGAATGATGGGTTATTCACACGTTTGTTTATATTAATGTAGCCCACGGACCGTCAGATTCCTCAAGAATCAGCCATCGGCGTCATACGTGAAATTCCATCAATTATTTAAAAAATCGTTTTTTTTTTTTAATACTGTAATACAGCGATGAAGAATTTTACGTCCGGTAAAATTCGGCTCTGTAGATCATGAGATCTTATATGTGCAATACTTCTTACGTCCCTCGTTTATTTTTCTTTTTTTTTTATTCATTTGTTCCCCAGAGGTCGCTCCGAACATCGCCTATTGCGTGGGTTTCAATGTTTTTTTTTTCTCGATAAATTCTTCAATGGAATCGATGAATCGTGCTTTACAATTGTGCAGTGTCCCGTGGTAGTACGAAGGAAAAAGATCCTTCAAAAAATCCATCCAGTTTCGTGAGATCCGTTAGGGTGGAAAATAGAAAGGCTTTGTGTTCCGTATCTTGAAATACGTTTTTTATGAAAATCATGTTTATTCGAATAGAGCAACGTTTAACCCTTTTTCAATTTATTCGGCTGTTGTATTTATATTTTATTATTTTTAACAAATAAAATAAATAAAAATATAATTATTAAAGTATAAGAAAATTAATAACAAAATTAATTAATTTAATTAAATATATTAAATAAATAAAATAAATCAAATAAATTAAATAAATTTAAAAAATTGATTAATCAAATAAAACGGAATAGAAATTCCGTTAATGGAATGTTTATAAATAAACAAGTTGATTTTTATATATATTTTTTATATATATATTTTTTTTTACAAATATAAAAATTGTTTATGATCTCTTTTCGAATTAATTTTATTCGTATTTCATTCTCAACTATTTCTGGGTAAATAAAATTTTGAAACTTAATTATAAATATCAGGCGTACGAAGTCGCGGGCAAAATGAATAGTAAATAAATAATAGTAAATTCTTGTTTCGAAATATGCATTAGAATTCGGTGACAAAAAAAAATCAGTCTCGCTACCTGCGATGAACTCACCTAGGTTGTCACGGAGAGGAATGCAACGACAATACAGAATACCCTTTCATCCTTTCTTCATCCTTTCAACGATCGGTACAAACCCAACCGAAGAAAAGATACGACCAGCGATCGTTTTTGTGCAGTCACGAACAATTGTAAATCATTTATCTACGATGTCAAATTTCGTTTAGTCTTCCTGTCAGAAAATCCGTAAAAAATTCCGCAAACGAAAAAAGGTTAACATTCATGATCGGGCCGATCGAAAGTCCCCGAAAGATCGAGAGTCCCCGAAACTCCATGGAAATTGAATAAACGTGGAAAACATTATCCGACAATGTAAAAATGAAAAAAAAAAAAGAAAAAACGACGCTTGGTGTGACAATTGTACCGAAACTTTTATCGCTATCGTATCGTTTCTTGTTTCTTCGTTTGGGTTTGTTTGGTTTTGTTCCGATGTCGAAAAATTCGGAAAACGATCATTTTTTTTTCTTCAAAATATTGGTTCATCTGTTAAACGAGTAAAAAAAAAACCCTCGGCATAGAGATATCGAAATAACAGTGTTATTAAATATAATTCCGAAACGACGATTGCGCCACGAAACATCGAAATCCCTGAATGTCGAGAAACAAAAAAAGTGAAAAATTTCGAAAAAATACAATTAAAATTGAATAAAACGGAGCAAGAGTTATCGAGCTTCATAAAGAGGTTAAAAAAACAACAGGCGTTGATGACGTAGGAAGTGAGTTAGAATGGCTCGTACTTACCTGCACCTGTATATACATACGCAATCGAAGACACGAAGAAACATCAGGGAATACAGCAGTGTTGGTACGAGGGGCCAACTATATCTGTACATTCTTGGGTCTATGTACCGCCTACGTTTTATCGGTGGGCGTCGCGACGGAGGCGTCGTACTACGTAGCTGGGTGCTCTTGAACTGACCTTGAAAGCGCCCACGCGACGGCCGAACCGCGTTGTCGACGGGGGCTTACGAGGGGATGTTTGACGGTGGGGGATGGAGTGGGGTGGGGGAGGGGGTAGAAGGTTCGCGACTCGTGCGCATTTCGATTCTGTACTGAACCGAGAGAACCGGCTGGAAGAGGCGAGAGGAATCGTCGGCGGTGGTGAAAAGGGCAAGGGGCTGTCTTTCGTTCATCGACGCGTCCCGTTTCCACCCCCGAGACTCAACTCGCCCTGGGTCCCAACCGCTTGTGAAATTTCAAGGAGATCATTCGTTTTGATACTCGACGATTCTGCGTCCAATGACTGTGTCAAAATCTACGCGTTTTCCGAGTCTCGAATTTGTAGAGGTCAGCGAGGACATTATTTTCCGAATCGACTTTTATTAATGCCGGAGAACCATTTTTGCAAATATGAAAGAATGAATTTTTTTTTAATTTTGTTCGTAGTTCGTTTTTTTCAGGATTGTTGATTGATAGTTGGTAGTTAATAGTTGATGGTTGATGGTTGATAGTTAATAGTTTATGGTTGATAGTTGATAGTTGTTAGTTAATAGTTGTTGGTTGATAGTTAATAATTGATACTTGATGGTGGATGGTTGATAGTTATTAGATGATAGTTGATAGTTGATAGTTAATAGTTGATAGTTGATGGTGGGTGGCTGATAGTTGTTAGATGATAGTTGATGGTTGTTGGATAATAGTTGTTAGATAACAGTTGATAGTCCGTGGTTAATAGTTGATAGTCGATGGTTGATAGTTGATAGTTGATAGTTGATAGTTGATAGTTGATAGTTGATAGTTGACAGTTGATAGTCGATTGTTGATAGTTTATGGTTGATAGTCGATTGTTGATAGTTGATGGTTGATAGTTGATGGTTGATAGTTGATGGTTGATAGTCGATTGTTGATAGTTGATGGTTGATAATTGATGGTTGATAGTTGATGGTTGATCGCTGATAGTTGTTAGATGATAGTTCATAGTTGATGGTTGATGATTGTTGGTTGATAGTTGTTAGATGATAGTTCATAGTTGATGGTTGATGATTGTTGGTTGATAGTTGTTAGATGATATTTCATAGTTGATGGTTGATGATTGTTGGTTGATAGTTGTTAAATGATAGTTGGCAGTTGATGATTGATGGTTGATAGTTGATAGTTGATGGTTGACAGTTCATAGTTTATAGTTGCATTTTTTAAGAACATTGTGTACAATTTTTATAGCGGAATTTCAAGAATTGGTGGAGTTGTCCCAAAAAGACACTAACAGCGCTCGTGCCGAGTAAACCGAGCTATGCGACTTTGGACGCGTTTTTTTTACAATACTATGCTTTTACCAACTGCTGGAGTGATTACGCCGAAACTATTCCACCGATTTCGATGAAATTTGTCCCACGTCTTCGCTGCATCAGCGGTTTGCCGGTGAACGAAAATATCATTTCGAATTCCAAAAATACAACCTACTTTTGTCTTCCAATATGGCAAAAATTTCATCAAAAATCACAAAATTGACTTTATTAAGCTGTCGTTTACTGAGTTTTGCATATATTTCAAAAATCATGGTTCACCGATTGCATTTCGGTCTTATCCTTATGAATCATTTTGATGCTTGTTTTTCGGTTCATTACCGACATTTTTTTGATTTTTGTTTTCGGATAATTACCGAATTTTTTTGGATTTTTGTTTTTCGCCAATTTTTTGAAAATCTTCATCTACGAGAAGAATCATACAAGAGAATATTGCAAACTGCGGACACGTCATTCTCGTTTTTGATAGGAGTACCTCCCGCTGCATAACCCGAACTGTAACCTCAAGCGACCGCATCAACC
>JAPYZI010004105.1:15000-17222 GCA_030523105.1 Ophioninae sp. A BG-2022a
GTTTTTTATGCAACGCGAGCTTTACGAACTAAATCTAAAATAGATCCAAAAAAACAGTGTTTTCCTTCCAATCCTACAATCTCACAAAATAAAAATATGAATTATTTCATCAAAATGATTCTCCAATGAAAAAAAAAATCATCGCACCGAATAAATCGCACCAGCCATTCTTTCCATTGTCTTTATTGTTATTTTTTTGTTTTCATATTCCATCCTTTGTTGTTTTTTTCTCCGGTACGTGCGCAGGCGGTAGATAAATGGGGGGCCGAATATTTTTCGGGGTCGCGAGACGTCGCGACGATTCGTCGTTATCCGTAACCGTTCGTGAAACTCTTCGCTAAAAGGGTTTGGTCTACTCGTTCAGTAACGTACTGTACAGGACTCGACTTGATCACGAGGTTTCGAGTGTACGTCTGATATTCCTAGAGGGCACCTTGACGACAGACAGTAAGATTCTCTCACGAGTTATTTCCGTTTTTACACGAGCATCCGTTCAAGCCGAGTTATGACCTCTGCTTTGCGAACATTATCGTCTCTCTTCGTTAACCGGTATCCTATCGTCAGGATCACGATTGCCTCGCCCGATTCACCCTCGTTATTAGTTATGGCGACGTATGGCCCAAGTTAACCCTGAAGAGTCCGTTTATTCGTCGTTTTCGAAGCTTCCAGATTGGACTCTTCGACCAATGGGGAAAAATATTCAATCATATTTAATATTATTTAATAATAATATTTAATAAAATGTAATAATACAATGTATAATTATATTTATAATAATAATATTTATTGAAATATAATAAGACAATTTATAATAATATTTATAATAATAATATTCAATAAAATATAATAATATAATTTATAATAATATTTATGATAATAATATTTAGTAAAATATAATAGTTCAATTTATAATAACATTTATGATAATAATATTTAATAGAATATAATAGTTCAATTTATAATAATATTTATAATAATAATATTCAATAAAATATAATAACACAATTTATAATAATATTTATGATAATAATATTCAATAAAATATAATAATACAATTTATAATAATATTTATAATAATAATATTTAATCAAATATAATAATTCAATTTATAATAATATTTATAATAATAATATTCAATAAAATATAATAATATATACGATAATAATATCTAATAATTTTAACAACGATAACAACGTTTGATAGTAACAATAACAGAAGCAATATTCTTGAGTCACACGAGCTATATTAATTTTCTCTACGTTACTATATATCTTACAATAATCTATTTCGACGTATCTGACGTTTTTCGTTTTCAATTTTTCGAGATATTAATAACTTATCTCACAATTTGTCAAATCCAATTAAATTAGGATATAAAACAGTGAAAAAAAAAAATCATTCGAAGAAATCGATCGAATACCGAGTATTCGTAATTAATCCAAAAAAAAAAAAGAAAAATGAAAGGAAAAGTTTCAGGATATTGGGAAACTCGGATGATTTTATTTGTTCAAGGAATTGATGGAACCACCCATATGTATCTCGTACACCCTTATGAATATGTCTATGTGTGTTTATACGTGTGCGTTGCGCGTGTACCCGAACGTGTATAGTTAGAGTTCAGTGTCATGGCTGCCGCTGACGTAGTTCAACGTCGTCGGTTGCTCCTCGTCGTCGTTAGATGAAACCCGAGGGGTTGATGGTCGTAGCGAGGTAACGTTCGAGTGTGGGAGCAGCTACGCTAGGTTCAAGGATAGTGGGGGTGAACACGAGACACGAATAGGCAAGGAAAGAGGGGCGGGGAGGGGGGGTGAACGTGGGATGAAAAGGGAGATGAAAACCTTCCAAGTTCGGTCCTCCGACAGAAGCTGGTGACAGTCGTTGGCCACCTTAGTACTTTATTTTTTACTTTCTTTAAAATGTATCAAATTTCCTAGCTGTTTCAGTGAAGGATCGTGTTAACCCAAACAATTATATCCGTTGGGATATTACGAGCGAGGAAAAAATATTACCATTTTTCGTAATGTTTTCTTCGTTGTTGATACAAGGTTGACAAATGTACGTTTTTTTTTTTATTTTGAGAGAGTCGATATTATTTTAATGACGATTTTTTAAGGAAGAAATGTTTTTATTCAAGATGGCGACCGGGAGACCATCCGTGCCATCGTTCTGAATGCACACAACAAATTTCGTACAGATTGGTTCAGCCAGTTGAGAGAATAGTG
>JAPYZI010004106.1:0-23853 GCA_030523105.1 Ophioninae sp. A BG-2022a
CCACTCGAAAAATCGCAAAAAAAGAGGCAAAGGGGTATGCATGGAAAAATTTGCAAAAATCGATGGTCCAACTTTGAAATTCTGCCAAAAATCGAAAAACCATCGGATGTTAATGATTGAAAAAGCATTTTGAAGGGAAAATCATACCGAAGAGACTGAGCGCAAAGTGGAGTACCAAATCCCAAAGGGAAAAAAGTTATCGATGATTTAGTGCAAAAACTTATTGTCCCCAAAAATCCAAAAAAATTTAGGATTTTTAATATTTTTTTTATTGATCCATTTCAATGTAGTTTTATCCCCTGAACACCAATATACCATTAATTTCCTCGAAAACCCAAAACGTCCATAAAAAAATCATAAAAAACATCAAAAAACTCACTTATTTGTCGTTGTGTGCAGTGCTTTCGATATGTCTCTCTCTCTTTTTCTCTCACCCTCTCATCTTTCACCGAAGAAATGAGCTTTTTAAGGGCAGACAGGAAGTCGGCACAACCTAACAAATGTTTAAAACGCCCAATTGCGGATGTTCGATGTTTGAATACTTTAAAAAAAGAAAAAAGGTCAAAAAAAGGTATCCGGCATACAACGTTGATAGGATATTTCGATATTCGTTAATTAATTCATAAAAAATTCTGATTCCACGTATCGTACATTCGATAGAATAACCGAAAATCCCTTAATCGGTACACCCTTTAATTTTTTGTTTTTTTTCGTATTTCAAACGTTTAAAGGCTCCTGGGGAGATCAGGGAACCGCAGCTCCGTCACCTGGCGCTGGTGGCGCGTCGAGCAGCAGCAGCAGCGGGGAATCGTGGCGCACCGGAACCCCAAGCCCGTCGCTCAGCGAGGATGGCGTACCGGCGAATCGCACAATATGGCCAACACCAGCAAGCCAACATCCGTCGCACAATCAGCTCGCTTATCCGTGCATCGTTTCAAGCTTGCCGTTCGAAGGGACGCCGAACGGAGCTCTCGATGAAGGCATCGTTCCTGATTACCTCGAAGACATGCATCCTCGCAAGAAGAAGGTAAAAACGCTTTTCTTTCCACATCGGATGTAGCGTCCGTTTGGTAAATCCATTCCATCGCTATTTTTGCCAATTTCGCGCTTGCGAAAACAAAAAAATGTTTAAAGTTTTTATTGACACTTAAAAAGACTGAAAAAAAAAAATATATATAATTACAAAAAAAAATTGATATAATAATGACGAAAATAGTTCGCGAAGAAAATTATCGTATTTTTTCAGTTAATCTTTACAAATAATTGTTCAATTAACAAAAATACGACAGAAAATAAAATGTTTGTATAACAATTTCGTGCAATAAAAAATACAACTTGAACGATGAATATCCTTCGATCGTGCTGAATTGAAAAAAAAAAAGTGTCATTACATTGGTGCAAATGAAAATTTATCGTTGAAAAGTGCATTAGCGCTGTCCGGTATTAAGGCAATTGACTCGATGTTTCCGATGGCCTCCTTTGGGGCTTCGTTTTCGTTCGGTTCCTTCCGATTTCTGTCCGGCTCGATATACGTCACCGTGCGACGCGGAAACTTTGATGACGTGCATCAGAAATTGCGTAATTCCCGCTTCCTCGGCTGTACACAACGTCCGTAATTACGACGTGCGTGGCAATACGAAACGGAGTTAATGACGGGACGAAACGAGCGTGACGTGTGTTGATTCGTCGGGAGAGGGCTACGAGACAGAGAGGAAAAGACCGAAAGAGAGAGAGAGAGGAAGTTTTTTCTGATGGTGGAAGACCTAACCTTGGCGTATTACCTCGTGCGTGCACACGCGCGTGGAAGTATTTTTTCGTCGAAGCAAATGAAAAACGTCGCGGCGTTCAACTTCCACGAATAATTTTCTCCGTTTTTTTTTTCGTTTTTTTTCGCCTCTCTCACTCGGTGAAAGTTTTCCTCTCCTCAAGAACTCCTCATTTTTCTTTCGTCTCTTTTTATTTTCCTTTTTCTGTCTCTCTCTTTCTCTTTTTTTTTTGCTTTCCCTCTTTATCTCTCTCCCTCTCTCTCTCTATCTCTCTCTATCGTTGTCTCGTTGATTCTTCGTCATGCGCACGCCGTTGCGCAACTTGCTCTTATCGGAGTCGTACATAAATGCCGTACGATTGCCCGATTCCAGACACGCGAGATTTTCCACGTCCAAGCGATGACGGAGGAGAAACGATCCGAGGGGAAGAGGAGGAAAAAGGAAGGAGAGGGGGGATGGAAGAAGGCTCCAGAAAACGCGATAAATACACTCGTCTAAGCGATCTTTATCGAGAATTTAGAAACTCGTTTTCTCTTCTCGCTCTTCGATGAGAGATGCTCGAAAAAAAAAGAAATTTAATGAAAAGAAAAATACGAAGAAAAAAAACGCAACTTTTGTGATTATTTTTTGTATTTTTTTTTCCGTTTGTTTTTTTTTTTTCGTTTCTCCAGGAACGTTCGTTCGAAGTGTGCGATCCGAGAAACGGTTTTCCCCGTTTGAACTATCGAGAATATTCGCGTCGGTGGGGGACCGGGGAAGGGAAAACGTCACGGGTTTCTTTGGCTTATTTTTATTCAATCTCCCTCTCTCGAAGAGCTCCTTTGTCTTTTGTCATTGTCCAGAAACAAAGTGGATTATCTCTCGGGCGCGCTGCAACGCGTAGGACTTCCGAGAGCGAGAGAGAGAGGAGATTGAGAGAGAGAGAGAACCTTGACGAGAGCTTTTTCCCGCCCACTGTCGCCATAAATGATTAGACCCTGAACGTCCGAATCGCGATTTCGCAGATCCAAACGTAACCCAAGCAACGGCTACGGGATTGCGTTTTGTTAGCTCGAGGTGCCGAAAAACGAGCAACAGACGTCTTCGTGAATAATTTTTCACATTTTTCATCTACTTTTTTTACTCAACCAATCGCGAATGGTCGAGCAAAAATTCTTGATCTCTTCATTCTCTCTCTCGCTTTGAAGAATCTGTTCCCGGATTATCATTGTTCCATAATTTACATCCGAATTTTTAGTTTTTAGTTTTTTTTCAATTTTTTTTCAACGGTATAAGTTTGTTCATTTTTAGTCAATTTTTGTGTTATGAATGAATATTTTTTAAATATTTTTCCTTTTTTTTTTGGTTATTTTTGAGTAAAACTGCATTTTTTGGTTATTTTTGTTATATTATTGTTCAGTTATTATTTTGTTAATCTTTATATCTTTAAATTCTTGAAATTTTTGTTGTTTTTTTAATTGACCGAAAGTTTTTTTATTTACTAAGGCATAATAAAATCTATGCATCATCATCATCACTCTCGTTCTGAAAAGTCTGTTCCCAGTTTCTCATTATTCTTTACTTTCCATCGGTATTTTTATTTATTTATTTATTTTTTTTTCAATTTTATTTTGAAGTTATGAATTAGTTCATTTTCAGTCAATTTTCGTCCCAAGATTGAATATTTTAAAAACATTTTTTAGTTTTTGGTTATATTACGTTATATTTGCGTTTTTGGATGTTTTTTTTTATTAAAATTGCGTTTTCTTGCTTATTTTTTAAATATTATTATTCAGTTATTATTTTGTCAAACTTTGTATCTTTCTTTTGTGAAAATTTTTGTTTTTTCTTGAATTTATTAAAAGTTTTTTTTTACTAGGGCAAAATCTATCATCATCATCATCATTTCTCTATCTCTCTCTCTCTCTCTCTCTCTCTCTCTGCACACCGCAAACGTAAAACCTTGAGTTATTATCACCCAGCTGTGCCCTTGGCTGGCACTCACGACCGGCTATCTCTCTCATCGCGAACAGCCGAATTTTCAGCCTCTGCTGATCGCTACTAAAAAGAAGAAAAAAAAAAAAAAACGTTTCACAACGGTAACCAAGATTAACGAGAATCGTGGCTACCACGTGTATACGAAGGAAGAACGATCGATCAGCGACAACTTCGCGATAACTCTTTTAATGCTATTTACGTTGAAACGATTTTGTTTCGTTCTGTTGCAGCGCCGATCACGAAGCAAACGCGCTCTCGGGGAGAACAAACCGCCGGTAAGTAAAACCAATCCTTTCTATATCTTCGATACAACCGTCGTTCAACGAAAATAGACGACTCTATCGCTACTCTTTGACAACTTCTCTTCGGGAAATCAGGCACGAAACACTCGAACGTTTCAACGGTCCGTCACGTTGATTCCCGTCTTACCGAAATAACCCAAACAATCCTCATCGAAATATCGAGCCGAAAAAAAGAAACGCGAAATCCGCGAGCTTTTGGAAAAATCGTATTAAAATTTAAAAAAAGTAATATTTTTGTTAGAAATATATCCGTAATAAAAAAAATTAATTCTTTTTTCTAATACGGATGGCTCTATATTGGTTCCAATACGCGCGGACTTTTTGATGCCCTTTTGTTTAAAGAAGAATAAAATAAAACAATAGAAATAAAACAAAACAGAAATAATGAAATGTTGAAATAAACTAAAATAAACTTGAAGCAAAAATATAATTTAAACAAATTTTTAAATAGGATTATTTAAAAATTCGCTTAAATTATTAATTTAAGCATATTTGCGTATTTGGATTATTTTTATATTAAAATTGCGTTTTCTTGCTTATTTTTTTAAATATTATTATTCAGTTATTATGATGTCAAACTTTGTATCTTTATTTTGTGAAAATGTTTGTTTTTTCTTGAACTTATTAAAAATTTGCTTAAATTATTAATTCAAGCAAATTTTAAAATAAAATTCATAAAAAAATTTACAAAATAACAAAATTAAATAAAAAAAAAACACACAAAAAAAGCTCGACATAAACCAAAACATGAGCTCGAAGAATAAAAGGTAAAAATCTTATTTCCGGTGACTGGTGAACGCGGCCAGTCAGTGCGGAAATTAGCAGTCACCGCACCAAGTATCGGTTTCTCGAAAGGCTGCGATCACTCGCCACGATCGCTGAAACGGCATTTCGATCCGACCAGTCATCCTAGTAATGATGTTTTCTCATTTTGTCTCTTTTTTTTCGGAAATATCCGTTTTTATCCACGCCGGAAGTAAATTTGGGGGTATTTTATGAAGCGCTTTGGGTGAGCGTGATCGAGGAGACTGGCAAGGCCGTCGGAAGGTGTATACGCGTGTGTACAGGTCAGAGCGGTTTGGCTGGTCAGTACAGAGAGCCGAGGAGGGTTCGCTCGTAGCCGGCTTTAGAAGCTATTATTAGGACCGAAAGTTCGTGCTCCAGAATGATCGTCCGACGAGTATACCCGAGGTAACAAACGCGTCGGTGTGTCTCTCTTCTCGAGCTTTGTCTCGTTCCGTCGTTGATTCGTACCTGAAGAGCTCGCCAGATACGGCGAGAGGGGAATCATGCGAGATCCCACTTGGCTCGATATACGTTTCGATCTTCGTGAATCTTTCGGCCCGTGGCCGGAAATGATTTTTTTTTGTTGCAAAAGCTCGAAAGGCAAAACGCTCGATTGTCGGGGGCGCGTTATCTCGATCGGGGAAAGACCCTGAACGCGACTCATAAAAACACGACCTCATTCGATATCAACGCGAAACCGCCCGGCTCTTCGATAACTCGGTCAGGTGCGAGCCCACCCTCCCGTCGTTGTAATTTTGACTTTTCCCTTTCTCTTTTCTTTCCTATTCTTTTTTATCTCGAAACTGCATCCGTATGTTTTTTTTTTTTTTTTTTTTTTTTTTTTTTTTTTTTTTTTTTTTTTTTTTTTTTTTTTTTTTTTTTTTTTTTTTTTTTTTTTTTTTTTTTTTTAATCCGGAAGTGTATTTCATAACAGTATCGCGATGTAACTGTTATGTAAGGAACGGAAGTTAGGTTAGATTAGTTAAGGGCGGGTAGGAAATTATTGAACGTAAAAACCCTAGAAATTATGCGTTGGAACTAAAGAAGTAATAATAATAATAATAATAATAAATCTGTAAATAATAAATAATCTAATAAATAATAAATAAATAATAATCTAATAATAAAATTTTAATAATAAAAATCTAATTAATAATCTCGGCTAAAAGTCGAAATAATTTAATAAATCTCTAAAGAAGAAATTCCTAAAGAACTAATAATAATAAATGTAAAAGAAATAACAACAATAATATCAGTAAATCTCTAAAGAAATAATAAATAATAAATAATAAATAATAATAAGTCACTAATTAATAATAATCTCAGCTTCAAGCCGAAAATTATGAACGAAATGTGAACAATAATAACAATAACAATCATCATCATCATCATCATCATCATAAACAATACAGCGATGGGCCCGACGCGTCAACACTGAACAAAGTATCGGGTCCAGGACTCTGAGAGGTTAATATACCGTGCGCGTGGTACAGGTGAAACGAAAATGAAAATGAGTTATTTTTTACGCGAACAGTTACGGATTATGGGAGGTGGGACTTCCCTCAAGGGGATACGGGTCCCTCGGCAAGTTTCCGGAAGTGTGATGGTACGACGCAATCGCGCGAGGCCGTACAACACACGTTAGGATATGTCGAGCTCGGACTCGAGCTCGAGCTCTCGAGAGAGATAGAGAGATAGGTGTAGCGAGACCTCGGAACCCCGATTGAAGTTGTGGGAGTGCACGCGCCGTTTTAACACTCTTACTCGACCGGCATGATGCGCTATATGCACTTTTTACTATCCACGCGTGTTCTCTCGGGTCGTACACGTGCACGCACACACGCGTACACAAACACACACACACACACAGATGTACGTAAGAGCGAAGTGACACGGGGAAGCTTTATCGGGCTTTCCCTCTCTTGGCCTATTTGTCCTCTGAAGGCTCCCGACGGGAGAAGCCGGGTCGAGGAGCGCGCGTGTGCAACGCGCGAACGCGATGAAAAGTGTGGACGAGGAGGACGAAGAGGCGGAGGTGGGAGAGCAGCATTGGCGACGGGGGGGAGAGGTTGGTTGGAAGGAGCGAAAGAAGGTTCGAGGAGGTGGGGAAAACGACGTAGAAGGAGAGAGGTGGGGGGAGGAGGAGGAGGATAGAGTGCAACGAGAGAACTAGGATGAGGCCGACCGGGGGCCGAGTTGCAGCGCCTCGTGCAACGTGACGTCATAGCTGGCACGTGTCCCTACCCCTTGCCTCCCGTTCGCTCGTTCGATGAGGCCGACGACGAGGTTGGCGGCGATTTTATACGGGCGCACGATATGCAACGCGCCGGTGCAGTTTCCATGCAAGCTGATCGAGGGAGGGATCCCCCCCCCCCTCGCTCCCTACCTTCGACGAACCTCCGCGTATGCCGAGGACGCTCGCGGCCGCTTCTAGTTTCGCCTTCTCTAGGAACACCGCACTGACATCAACCCAACCACCCCCCCTGCCTTCGCCGCTTCCCTCATCGCCTTCGTTCGCAATGTGGATTGTAGGGGGAGAGCCTGAGGTCACGGTGGCCCTGACTGCACGAGCGCGAATTCGTCTCACTGCCCCCACCTCCCACACCCTCTATCTATTTATCTATCTCTTTCTGTCTCTCGCGATCTCTATCCCTTTTTTGATTTTTCATTGTTATATCTGTTATTAGTTTGCAACAATTTTCGAGAATTCTTTACGTTTTGGTTAGTTGATGGTGTTTCTTTTTTTTTTTTTGTGACTTTGTTATCGGGGTCGTAATTACGTTGTAATTACGTAATTATATTTTTGTCGTCGAGATTTTTGTAGGAGTATCGTGATCTCGATGTTGCTTTTTTTTATAATTTTTTGTTCGTGCTGGATATTGTTTTTTTTTTATATTTTGTTATTTTTATAACAATATCGATATAACAAAATAATATTTTGTTATTGGTATCAAGATTTCGATATTGTTTTTTTTTTTTATATTTACAAAAAACAATATCGAAATCTTTTTCATCATTGCTTCATCAAATATTTTGTTATTTCGATTTTATTAATTTATTTTATTTTGTTATTAATTTTATTAACGATTTTATTAACTATCAACATTGCTTTTTCAAATATTTTGTTATTTCGATTTTATTAATGGTATCGTTATCGCGATATTGCACTCTCGAATATTTTGTTGTTACCATGATCCCATTGTTATATTTTCCAATTTTTTGTAATTGCTATTTTGTTATAATTTTTTTAATTATTTTTTATGCGTTTATTCTTTAACATAATATTTTTTTGGCCCATAAAACACGCCAGGGTAAAATAAATAACGTGTCATACTATAACTCCTCCCCCCCTTCTTTGACCCTCTTACTCTCCCCCACCCCTCTTTACGTGCACATATATTGATGCGTACTTGCATCGACATTCCGCCACGACGGAAAATACTACACGTGGGAGGTTTTCCACTACGGAAAATTTATTTTCACAAGCAGCGACTTGGCTCCCAGCTGCGATCCAATGTAGACGAACTTGCGATACTACTTCGCGTTGCTTCGACGCGTCTTTTCATGTGACGAAGTGTTAACGGGTCGGTATAATATGCAGGAATGAAAATTTAATTCCGACGACCATTTTTATTGGCATCAACATTGCCATGCATGAAATATTTCATTTCGATTTATATTAATCATTGAAGACGTGAAAAATCGCTTGAAGGAACTTCAAACGTAACGACCTTGATGACGAACTATATTTCTGTTCGAAACCAAAAAAAAAGAACTTGTTTTTTTTCCAAATTAGATAAAACGGGCTAAAAATTGATATTTTTTAAGTAATCTGGTTTCAGGCACGAACGTTTGGGTTTGCTCTAAGATTTTTCAAGCACCAATGACGTCACTATTATCGATGAATAATTTTTACAAATGCTGGAAAACAAATAGTTTAAAAATATCTTTAATACTGAATTATGATTATACTGTGTAAGTGTATCGAATTTTCATTCCCCTCGTTCGTTAAATATCGATAAATCGTGTAGTCTGTTTTTGAAAACGAAATTTTGGAAAAAAAACAACGTTAAATTACGATTTTTCAGTTTTCAACCTCTGCGATTCCTGTTTTTGCGTATGATTCCATTTTATTATATTTTAATCCATTCTCTTTGATTCGAACTTCGAAAAATGAATTTTCGGAATTTTCAGGTTGTATTAACCATTTTTTAAAATTAGAAAAATAATGCGAAGATACGTAGATTTTTTTTTTTTTTTTTTTTTTTTTTTTTTTTTTTTTTTTTTTTTTTTTTTTTTTTTTTTTTTTTTTTTTTTTTTTTTTTTTTTTTTTTTTTTTTTACGTTCCTGTTTTGTTTATCACTCGAAGAGTAGGTTTGTCGAACGCGAGAAACGCGATAGGAGACCCCCGCTGGTGCATTCCTCATTGGACGCGATACGAGCGGACTTTGAATGAGCTCCGGCTGGCGCGCGATTACCCGGAAGTAGCCACGGAGTCTCCCCGAGGAGGCGTTTTATCACGAATTATCTATATTATTTCATACCACTGACAAATAAAATCGGGATGTCGAGAGCCGAGGGAAAAAGGGAACTCTTCGAACAATCGATACGTTATATAAACAACAACGAATATTATTCAATGTTTACAACCGAACGATAAAATTGAAGCTTCGATGAAAACAATATTTTTCTTTGTTTGTGTTTCATGCGTTATCAAATTCCACACATGAAAATCGTCATTCAGATTTTCATTCTGAATTCCCTCTCGATAAATCTGCGTAACGCCATTTTGGACAAAAATGAAAAAAAAAAACGAGAACATTTTTGTTTGGGTTTGAGAAAGAGTAATTAAAAAAAATGAATTAACCGATTTTCTCTGGTATCGTATAAAAAAAAAAATTTCCTCCGGAGTATATTTGTTTCTTCTCGAAAATCGAAATCGCTTTTGGTCAGAAACTATTCGATAACAATGAAAACAGAGAATATTAATGAAAAAAGAAACTTAAAAAAAAAACAAATGTAGAAATATCAGACGATAGGGATGGGAGATCATATTTTTCGTTACAATAAATAACGAAAAAAAAGGAATTAAAGAAAACATAAATAAAAATAATTTCATTAAATTTGAGAAAAATAAAATATAAAATAAATAAAAATTGAACAAAAATGTAATTCAATAGAAATTAAATAGGAAAAAAATTAAAATTAAACGACAGTTTAATTTGATAAAAATGCAATAAAAAATAAATAAAAATTGAGCAAAAATGTAATTCAATAAAAATTAAGTAGGAAATAAATAAAAAATAAACAAAAGTTTAATTTAATAAAAATTCAATAAAAAAAATAAAGAAAAATTGAACGAAAGTTTAATTCAATAAAGTTTAAATATGAAATAAAAAAAATTAAAAATAATTCGAACGACGCAAATTTGAAAAACGTCAAGTCTATTTTGATGCATTTATGATGGACTTGCCCCATACGTGCGTAACGATTTCTCGCAACGTAAAAACAATGTACGTACAGAATGTACAAACGCGATTGAAAAACATCATCGGTAAATTAATTCCGACATTATCGACCGAGCAGAGATAAAGTCGAATTAATAACGGCGGTGAGGTGGGCAGCGGATAATTAATCACGCGGGTGTATCCGTCGCGTTGAAACACGCGAGGTTTCCTAGCGTTTCCTATTTCCATTATACGAGTACTTATATAGATGGAACGAAAAAGACAACTTCTGACGAAACGATCAGCCGGCGAGTCCCGCGTGCACCAACGTTTCGTATATTGTTTGCGCACGTTTTTTTTTTTTCTCTTCTCCTCTCTCCTCTACCTCCGCATGAAACGAAGACGCTCGCTAATTACGGCTGATTCGAAGTGTACACGCGCGACGTCTGCGTGACACAAAAGCAAAAAAATTAAAAATAAAAAAAGAAAAAGACAAGTCACTCGAAACGCGAATTCACGCCAACAGCTTTTGGTGATTACGTAAAAAAAAACAAAAAAACGCGGTTTTCGCGGCTTTGCAATTTTTCCCGAAAGTCGAACAAGCGAAAGGTCGGCAGCTTGTTTCCCCTTGGCAAAACCATTTCCGTACGGAAATTCCGTCGAAGGTTTATTCTACACTGCTGAAAAAAAAAACTCTTTTTTCTTCTTAAAAAAAAAAAAGCCAGGGAATCATTGATCAAACAGCCTTGAAATAAAATCAACGAAAACGACAAACTGACGATTGTTTAAACATTTATATTTTTACATCCTGGAGTTTCTTCATTGTCCAAAAATAATTCGCAAATTTTCTTCGCGAATCTCCAATTTAATAAAAAAAAAAAAAAAAAAAAAAACGAAAATTACGAAACCGGAAACAAAAAAAAAAACAAAAATTGAGCAAACCGGAAATACGTAATTTCGTTGCTTTCCAATAACGCAAAGCATCAACGTCGTGATATCGGGGGGTTCGCGAAATCTTGATACGAGAGTGATTTATCGTACTCATCTGTGAACACCCCCTCCCCCCTCTCCCGCCGCTCCGTCGTCCTTGGATCAGTAAAAATCCATAACGATCATCAAGCAACGATTATTCGGTAAAAAAAGAAATCTGGCAATGGCCGAATCGTGAGGAATGATAAGGAGAGAAAAAAAATGTATCGATTTCATTTGTGTGTTAATTAACGAGACCTCCGCATGCGTTAGGTCTCGTTGGGCACATATCCAAAGTTTTCGAAGTTTTTTTTCTTTGCCAAGCGATTTTTTTTTCTCCCCCTTTTTCTCTATCTCTCTCTCTCTCTCTCTCTCTCTCTCTCTCTCTCCCTCTCCCTCTTTCTCTTTCACTCTTTGTCTGTCTCTGTTTTTTTCTCTTTCTTCCTCTCTCTCTCTCTCTCTCTCTCTCTTTTCAGCTCGATGAAGTCGTTGCCGACGTCACGCCGTCCGGGGAATCACGATTGATGATCGCGATTCACGGCCACCAAACGCGTTTATACGAGTATACACCGTCGCGCACCTATATTCCGGTTCATCAGCATAAATACGTTCGCGCGTGCGATTTCGCGAGGTTGCGTCTGTGTTTGCCATTGTGCCGCCAGACATAGAGTCGTAACGAGTTTAACGTCATTGGCAATCGAGCGCAAAAAAAGTATTCTCTCCCCCCTTTTTCTCTCTCCAGAATTTTAGTTTTTTCTATCTTTTAAGTTCTAGTTTTCATATATTTTTATTTTTATCGTTATATTTATTTCAATTTTAATATTTATGTTGATTTTGATTTTTATATTAATATTTATTTTCATTATTTTATTTATTATTATTTTTATTTTGATCATTATATTTATTTCAATTTTAATATTTATGTTGATTTTGATTTTTATATTAATTTTTATTTTCATTATTTTATTTATTATTATTTTTATTTTTATCGTACTTTCCGTTAACAATAAGTTTTCGTTTGTTGAGATTTTTTTAAAGTACTTTTTATTTTCAGTTTAATTTCTATATATTCTACATTATCCATTCTCTAATTTCTACTATATTATTTGGTTACATTTGAAAAATTTTATTTTTGTTAGTTTTAGCGTAATATTTACTTTATGCAGATGGCTTTTTTTCGCCGGGGTGTCCGCTGATCGTGAGCCATAATAAATCATATCGATCAATCAATATATATATCTCTCTCTCTCTCTCTCTCTATCTATCTCTCTCTTCGTTCTCCCCGTCATTTCTCTCCCTCTTCGATCGTCCCCTCGCCCGACGCGCGGATCGTCGCATACCAAGATCTTCGTTACTTTTTTACTCCGGGTATTGCGTAACGGCTCGAACATTGCGTAAAACTTGAAGCGAGAGAACGGACTCCGTGCGTATTTCCGTGCCCGGCAACACACAACGCGAAACGTACGCAGCCAAAACTCTTTCCCTATATATATATATATATATATATATATATCGCCTTTTTTATATTCCAAACCCACGCAAACGCGTATCGATGTAATACAGAATTTCGTATCGTTGCAATATTCTTCCGGTCGATCACCGAGGGGATGGCGTTGATTCCCGCTATCGAATTACGACTGGAATGTGAGAGAAACGCAGCCGGACAATTTTAATCGATAACGCACCGAGAAAAACAATTATTTTCCTTTTTCGTTTAAATTCCACATTTAATTCTTCATATCGTTTTTTTTTTTCAATTAAAAACGAAACGAGCAAATCTAACGCTCTCAATTTCAAATATTTAGCCACTGAACGGTAAGATAACGATTTTTTTATTCAAAATCCACCAAGCGATTTAGCAAAACCCGAAAATCGTGAAAGAACGGTTTTGTTTTTTAAATGACGTAGAAAAAAAAATGCAATAAATACAAATCAAATAGTAAAATAAATCTGGATTTCTACGCTACGCGATACAAGTATTTAAATATTTATTACTAAATTCATTATTGAAATATTGATGTAGTGATAGGATGAAAATTCATTTAAATAATGATTAATTATGTATATGTAACATACGTATCGTGCGCATGCGCGGAACGGCGAATCTACGCTTGATTTAGTCCGCGCAAATAGCGAAAAGGTTGTAAATAAATGTAAGAGTATAACAGGCCCGCGGGCTTTTTAATAGTTGTATCTGGGCTGGGTCGCGCTCGTGACGTGCCCAACTCGGCCTCGGTTGAGCCGGGTTATGCAAAGGTACGTGAGATCACCGTGAAACGCAGAGAGCACAAAATTGTTTGCATTGTCCTTGGAAAGTACCGGGTGAATCGCGAGCGTTGCGTGCTCAACGAGTTTCGCCGAAAATTGTAAGAACGATGAATCGTGTTGAAAACAAACGAAAAAAAAAACAAAAAAAACAAAAAAAAACAAAAAAAAAATACGATCGTGCATATAGATCGACAGGCTGCAATTATTCGACTTTTACTGATAACCATTCGGGGGATAACGAGATTGAGGATTTCGGAGATGATAAATACGATGAGATTGCGAGGATACGGTAGAGTCTCGATTATCCGAACCCATCCGGAACGGATTTTTCGTTTATGTATTTTTAAAGTATTAAAAAAAAAACCCCCCAAATACTTTCGACCGAAACATTCAACGTACCGCTTCAACATTTTGATAAATATTCCTAAGTGTAAATCATGTCAGAATCGAAACGATTTTTCATTTGGATTTTTTTCGGGACGAATCGAGGTTCAACTGTATCACCGCAATAATGTTATTCCGTTCGCGACCGTTCTTTCGGTCACGTGAATTCCAGTAGCAGAATCATACCGATCGCAAAAACGGTTCGATCACGGCCGAATAAAAAATTTCGTTCGTTTATCGGTCGAAAGAATTATTATCGCTCTGACGATCGATCTCGACGAATCACGGGGAATCCGGTACGCCTCGGTTAAACCGCGAGAGAACCTCGCCCGAAACATTATACCCGAGGCGTTCTTTCTCCCCCTTTTTCTCGGCGTTTCCTTTCGTTCCTTCTAGACGCAACGTTTCAACATCGCCAACCCCCCCCCCCCCCCCCCCCCCCCGCCGCCGCCGCTCGCCCGACAGCGAGTACTGCGCTGTCTAAAATAACGCTCGCTTTAAATGCCAAGATTCAATCAAATGCCGAGGTCTCTAAGGGCCAAGGCAACAACTCTCGCCTCATACGATCATCTCTCTCCGTTTTCTTCTCGGATATTCGTAACAACGATGATGCGCTCAACGACCAGTGAAAGCCCGCGAGAGAGAGAGAGAGAGAAACGGCGAAACGGAATGAATAATGATTTCATAACAAACGTGGGTACGTAACGAGTGAACGTTTCACTTTTCGACGAACGAATGCGAACCGAAACGACTGAAACAAAAACACAAACAATTCGACGAATTAACCCTCAACCCGTGGTCCCAACTCGAGCCACCTTAATCCCATGAACCTGACGAATTTTTGTCTTCGCGCTAACACAGCCACAATTATTCATGAAACATTTTCAACATTCATTATTTATTTTTAGAATATACTTTTAAATGGAAAATAATTATTTTCTAATTTTTTAAAATATTTTTTAATCATCTATTGAGCAACTCGCGAAAAAAAACGGTGTTTTCTTTCGAAAAAAGTATTTGAGAAATATATTTAAAAATTCAAGATTTAAAAAAAATGTAATAGTTGAAATGAGGGGAAAAGTTTTTCGATAGCAGTTTCTTAAGGAAATAATTATAAAATAAAATGAATGATTAATTAATTAATAATTAATTATTTAATTATTAACAAATAATTCATTATTTAATCATTATTAAATAATTATACATTCGAGATATTTCAGAATGAAATTTTGTACCGGGCTAAAAACGTTTGCGGGTTGAGGGTTCAAAAAAAGTGATATTTCTTATCGTCGTGCGACACCTGGATTACAAAAATGGCGTCAACGATCAACCTGATGCAAACAGTATTAAAAAAAGAAACAAAAGAAGCAAACAATAAAAATTCGAATTACAAAATATATTTTTAATCATTTGTTTTCTTGTTGGTTGCTCGGTAAATGAATATCCGGTGTACTCGAGTCCGTCGGTGGTCCATTTAGTCGAACGGTTTTTGAGCAATGCTTGGAGGGAAAAAAAAAAAACGTTTTGTAAATAAAACTGACATTGGACGATCGCACTTCGAGCTCGAAATTACCAGATTTTTTTCTTTCTCTCTCTCTCTCTCCGTCTGCTTTTTTTTTGTTGTCGTTTCGTCAAGACCTTTCTCTTCCTCCGTCGAGTCTTTTCTTTTAAACGATAACAAACAAAATAATAATAAAAAAAAAGAAAAGAAGCGAAGGCGACTTGACGTTTGCGCGCGGTAAATATTGCAAACGTCGAACGACCGGGTTTTGCATGTGAATATATAACTCAACGGGTGTATTTACATACAACCGAGTCGAACCCGACACACATCGATGGTTAAAGTTTGTTTGGTATTGGGGAGGCCTCGTTCGTCATTCCGCTCATGAGGTCGCGGCGCATCGAGTCGCGTGCGCACCTCGTACAAGTACAAGGCTCGATGTGTTATTGTCTTCTTCCTCGTATACTCGTGTCACTCTGAAATACACGGTAGGCAAGCGTCGTTCACCACCGCATTCCGTTTGCTATAACGAGACGAGTCCGCGATAATTATGCGTGGACTTGAACGCCAGGGACAAGGCCACAGCTGACTCCCGGCTGGACCGCGCTAACGACTCGTTTTTATTATTATTATTATTATTGTTTGGGTTGTTATTATCATTGTTCAACCTGCCGATTTTTACCTTTCGCCTATTCAATATTACCTCCCATGAATTTATGCTTCATTTTTTTCGAACGAAAAAAACCCCAACAATTTGAAAAAAAAAAAACAACAAATATATTTGTTTGAAATATATTTGCGCTTGTTGTATATTTATTAAAATTTTTTTTTTTAATTTTTCAACAATAAAAACAACAAATATTTGTTTGAATTCTATTTTTGCTTGTTGTATATTTATTAAAATCTTTTATTTGAAATTTTTCGAACAAATCGCCACCCGGAATTACGAACTTCTTTTTTTTTTACTAATTACGAACTGTGAAAGAAATAATTCCAATTTTCAAGCAATACAGGCTATTTTGATTGCTTGTTTTTAACGACTTTATAATCGTAGACAGATAGTCGTATCGAGTTTTACGACGGGAATGGTAAAAAAAAGGACGGAAATATGACTAGCAGAATTGAAGAGAATTTTGTTTTTTTCATGCAACTTCACGTTTCGTAAAATTCATTATGCTTCATAAAATGTTTCATAAAATTCATAAAATTTTATAAAACGTTGCATAATGTTAAGTACAAAAAAAAACGGTCTAATCAAATTTTGTTAAGCTCAGTAGAAAACAATTTCGTAATGTTTATAAAATTAGATAATGAAAAAAAAAACATTTATTTTTAATTAATTTGAAAAAATAAAAAAGGTTTTTCCAAAATTTCAAACATAGCAAGACCCCCTTAAAGCTACTGTACGTATGAGCATCGACAGCGGTATATTGTAGCGATTAAAACCCTCGAGTTATGTAAGACTCGAGTCTGAGCTCGAGAGAAAGAGAGAGAGAGAGAAAAAGAGGGTTATGTCACGACGTTGGGAGGCGCGTGAAGTATAATAATTTGGGCAGAGAGATAGCGTTGCTAAAATCGTATCCGCGACCTACGCTCGATATTTCGCGTGTGGACGCGACTAGAATATTTTTCGTACACGTACGCAGCACACTTACGCACGATTTCTCTCTCTTTTCTTCTCTCTCTCTCTCTCTCCCTCGTTCTCCCGGCAATCGTTTTCGTCTCCCGACGGCAGCCGGAGTCAAGGACGCGCGGGCTCCGCCAATTTCAGCTGGTGAATATACGCGAGTGTCAAAATACGGTAGAGAAAGGAGGATGGAGCGTTCTTTTCGGCTCTCCGTACAGTGGGGGTTTGCGAAGTCGGGTGGGGGCGAGGGGAGGGGGGTCGCGGCTGCGCACCGCCCGCGTAAGAGTCAAACGAGCGCGTCGACTCTGTTTCGTTGTCCTAGGACCTGATCGGCTCTTTCTTTTTTACGCACGCGAAATCTCATCGACTTTTCAATGTGTACGCGGCCTGTACGCTGTTGCACGTGTATTCGAGTTATTCCCCATCAACTGGCTTTTTCGTTCGCGATTCACCCAGACTTCGAGCTTTCGTAATATCGTTTTTACGTTCGCGTCGATCAACGGGACATTTTTTTTACCGGATTATAAATCGCTATTTTCGATTTATTTTACGAAACTAATATTTACGTTTTAAAAACATCGTTTTACCAGATAAAAGCTTGGTTTTTTGGAAAAAAGAAAAACGGTATTTCGGATGTTTAGAAAATATTACCTACTTTTTCAAAACAGTTATTTCTGTTTTGTAAATAACGATTTTTAAAAAGTGTATTCTTTAGAAAATAATAATTGATAACAATTTACCGATAAGAATTGATAACGCAGTAAAACGAAAAAAAAATATTTGGGTTGGTATTTTAATAAATAAAAGTTTGAATTTTGGACATCGAAATATAATCTAAATTTTTTTGCATGGAATGATATTTTATTTATTGAAATTCAAACTAGAAAAGCCTAATATAACGCCTATAAAAAAAAAACATAAACGTTTTTCCTAGTTATCCTTAAGGTAACGCGTGAAAGTCGCTCGGTCGGTAAGAATCCCGTTGCGCGCGTTCTCCGAAGACGATCGACATCTCGACGAGAAAAAAAAACGGAAAAAAAAACGGAGAGTCTCGCTCTCGTTCTTTCGGTGTAGCGCACACTGAGGCGTTTTCTTTTTTCCGCAATGCCAGTCGTCCTGGAGAAACGGATTTCTAGCCATCCTTCCCTCTCTCTCTCTCTCTCTCTCTCTCTCTTTCTTGCTTTGCGGATTACGCGGTAGATTTTCACGCCACGACCTGACCAGCCTTTTTTCACTCGACGTTTAATTCGTTACTTTCTTAGGGGGCTGAGCTACTGCGCCGACGCGAAAATCAACTAAATTCAACTAAATTCGATGGAATACGTAAAACGATAGAAAAATCGTTTATGCACGTCAAGAAAAACAACCGACGATACTATTACCAATAATTATTGAAAAAATTAATAAACAGAAAAACTTTTGAAAAGTACAGTAGTTTCGAAAAGACGAGAAAAACGCGTTTAAAATACGAGTAACAGTTTGTATACTCGTAATCATGAGCTGACCTTCAATCCGCGATTCCCCCCTACACGACGATTCGAACCTTCCTCTCCAATTCCGAGTTGTCTCGATCCACGAACGATTTTTCGTTTCACGGTATTCCGAGTCTTCAACTTTCGCTTTATCTTTCTTAATAATTTCCTTGTTCGTCTCCATGATATAATCAGCACGCGATAATATTCGTGTTTACGTCCGGGCGACATTTTTTCCCAACTGACTGGAGTCAGCGCTGCTTCGAAGTTTCGGTTCGACCGTAGCGCCATCTGACCACGAAAATGTTAACTGAAGCCGGCTCCGGCAGGGGTTCGATATACCGACCGCTGAAGGGTCGCGATTCGCTGGTTTTGGCAATTTCATCGAAAATTCGAAAATACAGAGGAAAGGAAACGATATCGATTTACGCACAGATTTTACCGAGTCGTCTCGAGTTCGACTCGATTGTAAATCAGGCTTTAAAGACGTTTGCCACAAATATCAAATTGCATATTAATTCAATTAAAAATAGTAAATTAATATACAAAATGACACAATAGTAAAAATAGTAAATTAATATACAAAATGACAAATAGTAAATTATAATACAAAATGACACAATGTTTTCATTAGAAATTATAGAACGAAAAACCAAAATGTTTCGGCATTGAAATTTAGGCACAAAAATTAATCGTAAAAAATAGACGTATCGCGGAATTGACCTTACATACGTTGGTAACTGTTGGTCGGAACAGCGCCACGCAACGGATCGAATAAGCGAGTGAGAACTCCCCACCGTTCCAAGGGGGCCAAAGCGCGCACGATCGTCTTTTTTTTCTCCATTTTTTTTCCTTCGTTGCGCAACTTCGCTTCAACGTCCTCGGCGTGCATAAAAGTCAGCTTTGTGGCGGTTGCGTTTTATCCAACGAGACCACATGCCTCGCAGGTGACTTTCTCTCGGTGAGCCGAGCACAGGTACCGGTCGAGGACCATACCGATAATAGCGGTGAAGGAGTCACGGATCGAGCTCGGGGGCAACTCCGGAGAGAAGGTAGTCCGAGGGAAAACGGACCGTCCTTACAAATATCAACAATCTCCTCTCTCTATCCCTTCTCATGAGCTAAATCGATTGGCAATGAATCTCGAAAAGCCCCAAAGATAAACGAAAATTAAACGTGGGAAAATTATACTAAAAAAAAAAAAAACGAATTCAATTTTAATCTCCCGTCTCTTGGAAAAAGATCAAAATAATATTGATACTAATATTAACCACTCCCACAACAGTGAAAATAATAATAATAACACCAACAATAACAACATCAATAATATTAATAATAATAATAATATAACCTCAACAAAGCCAAAAAAAGCAAATTTTTATCACGATCGCATTAGTAAATAACAATAACAATAAAAATCGTTAAAAAAAATTCGTATTCGCAACCCCAATTTCCGCGAGCGCTTCGGAAAGTAGAAATCTGTTAAATTCGACGTTTTGACGTCGCGATGAAAAGGCGGTAGGGCAGAGCGGCCGCGAAGCGCAAACATATAAACGAAAGTGCGTAAAGAGGGAGCCCCGATCGCCGGGGTCTCGGGTGAGCGAAGATAGTCCTGCCCTAGGGTAACGTTATCCTGCCAGACGCCTCGATGGTTACCCCCTCCAGAGGTACACTTTCGCGAATCGTCGCTGAATCCCTATTGGCCGGGAGAACGCGAGAGAAAGACGAAAGAAAGAGAAAGAAAGAGAGAGAGAAAAGAATCGCGCATAGTGGTGGTAATGGCTGTGTGCCGTTTCACACAGAAGCCAACGGAGCTTTGCGAGAGCTCAAACACGCACATACGTCAACACGTGTGGTGGCAAGCGGAGCTGGAGGGGGGAGGGGGGGGGGCGAGGTGCCGAGAAAGAACGGCCGGAAGAAGTCGGGATCGTGGTGGGCGGAGAGGGGGAAGGCTTCATCACGGGCATCGACGGCGAAGTCGCCACCGTCGCCGAAAATTCGCAAGTACGCGACCTTGACTTACCTCCTTCGATCCCTCGCCTTCTCGTGCAAATTTCTCTTCCCCGCCACCCCCGCTCTCTGAGGCCGCTACTTTTGTCCTGGGTCGTGTTCGCACTCGTGAAAGCCCCTCGCCGTCTTGCGAGAATCTAACGGTCGATACACACCATCAACCGGCTCCGTACGTGTCGAAGCTCCCGAGGATACGCGAGTCTCGTCGGAGGATGAACCGTCTAGCCGAAATGTCTGCTCGACGAACCTCGCAACGCTTCTTTTTTTTTTTTTTTTTTTACCCTTTCTCCGCTTAAGACAATGAAACACTCGAACCATCAATTGTACCGATTTTTCTTGGGTTCAGCTCGGAGCGTTTGGAATCTTGATGCGAAGTGAATTATGGGCGAGAAAACTGAAGGTGGATCAGGATTGTAAGATGTTTCGGGAGCTGAAGATTTTTATCACTCTTGTTCATCAAGATTGCTTGATTATTGAGATTTAATTGGATAAGATTTAAGCGACGGTTTTGCGAAGGTCCGGGACCTTCAACGTGATCGTAATAATCGAATCGAGAATTCTCTCGTTTCCCGTAAGTTCTTTGCTGCCGTAATACTACGTTATAATTGTTTTTATCGAATGACGACATTTTTTTTTATTGTATTTTTTAAATGATTTCTGACGTTACTTTTTGTAGTTCATTCTTTCGTCTTCATCGGTGTATGTTTTCCGTTGGGACGAGTTTATCGACTTAATAATATCGATCGATATTTATTGTGTACTTAAAACGTATTTTCAGTTTGTTTGGGTTTGTTTAATCTGAATAGGCGTTATTTACCGGTTCGTCAAAATGGTACCTTAATTTCGATCATTTTTCATTTACGTACGAGGTTGGAAGGCTCGTAAGAGTTCGGCTCGGTATCGTTCTTTGCTTCGTTGTTTGTTCTACATTAGCATTACAAATGCACGTGTTGTGTAAACGAAAGCGAACGAGCGTGTATTCGTCGTTGATATTCAGATGTCCCCGATAAAAATTTGTCTCGTGGCTACGTTACGAACAATAAGCCGCAACGAGTGCGTCTCGCTTCTTGTATTTTTTTTCTTTTTTCTCTACGTTTTTTTGTTTTCATCGTTTCTTTATCGCTTCCATCGAGTCTCGTTCTCCCCAAAATCTTGCAGTTCGTTGCCTCTCCCGTTCGATATCCTCCATCCAGCCAGACGTACATCGTAGCACGCAGGTTATCGTCTCCTTGTCGTCCGTTCTCTCTCTCTCTCTCTCTCTCTCTCTCTGACGCCCCTACGAGCTAAACGGGATAATGCTCCCAGGGCCAAGCGGGTCCTTGGCTTCGGCTTTGCCGACGAGCCGGAGTGAGGTTAGCGACCGGCCTCTCCGCTTTTCCACTTTTTTTTCTCGCTCTCTCTTTCTCTCTCTCCAGAGTTCTCTTTTTCATCCTCGTCATCGTCGGGGGGGCACGGTCTTTCTCACACTCTCGGGTCGAACGAGACCGTTGACTAATTTTCTTGGAACTCGTAACGCGAGACAGGCTCGAAGCCGCGTGTGTCTCTCTATCTCTTCCTCGGCAAGGGAGGTGCGCAAGACCGTCGAGACGGAACGAAGAAAAAAAAAAAAAGGAGACCTGATGAAAAAGAACGAAAAACGAAGCCTGAAATGAAAGCGGATATGCACACGAAGGTAATTTCGAAGAGGGGCTCGCGAGAGGTTAATCCAAGACGGTTCGCAGGATGACCGAATGTGTCGAGCCGCATCGATACCTAACCTCTCCGAAGCGACGCACAATCGTCAATTTTATTCGATAACAACGCGCACTCGGTGGGATCGCTCTTTCTCCCGTCAAACTCTTCGATCGTGTTTCGTCCCGATACGATTCTCTACGATTCCGCAAAGCGCCACTGGATGCCTTGAATTTTTGGTAGGTGGCGCCATCGCTCGAGATAGTTCCAAAACTAGCGATGCCCGTCTCCGCGGATACGGGAACAACTCTGCGGCAAGCTGGGAATATTTCACGAGCGTGTAACCTTCGATGGGCGTGCTCAGCGGCGAGATCGTGGTAGCAGATATTGCGTCACGATCGGTACAACGCCGATGCCGCCGGCGACAACGCAAGGCCGTAACGAGAATCGAGTATTTCTCCTAACCTTATCAACAACGTTCACCTTTCGTATGTTCAGCGCTAACACTATCGCTTTTACCATCCGGTCCACCCGCCACTCATTCTATCGTAATATCTATTCGAATACAATCCTAGCAACGTCCTTCTCCCTCCCCTCGATCGTTTCGCAAAAGTCCGAAGCCGAATCAGGACGAAAATAAATTACTAAAGATTTCCATGTGAACTCAACTTTTGACCGATACTGAAGACCAACGAACGATGAAAAGAGAAAGAGAGAGAGAGGGATAGGGAGTTCATTTTATCGTCTCGAGCGAACCGAAAATATTATTTTTATTTCCTTTCAAAACATTCATTTCGAATCCATCGATCTCTGTAGCGACTTCTGCTCCTTCCCCCTCGCCAACGTCCCTTATCTTTCCTTTTATTTTCGTATCGCTCGTACGACCGTGCAGTTTGCAAAAACGAAGCGAGGAAGGTCAAAATACGTGTAATCGTTTATTTCCGTCGTACCGAAAACATGACGAATCATTCGCGAGCGAGCGGTGATGACCTTGACAATGGTTATTGAACCTTTCTCCCGTGGACATCCCCACCTCTATAAGCGACCAGACCGTTTTGATAACAGCTGTTTTTTCGCTGCATCCGCGATAAGAGTTTCTCCCTCTCTTTCTCTCTCGATTCCTCTCCGGCGAATAAATATTTTTTTTGTGTGGCTCTCCGTCGCGACGATTTTATTCGTTTCGAATTTCTTTTTCCTCTCGACATCCCTGGGAGTCCTCGTTCTTCGTACCTTGACCGGTGCAACGAAGTCAGACGTACATAGAAGGACAGTTCTTATGAGCGACTTGGAGACAATTATTTTGCGACCGAAACTGCCGCCTGGCGGCGTCTCGAGCCTCCAGCTGTTATGAACGACCGCCGCAAACTTCGCATCCCCGCCACTTTGAGCAATCGGCTTGTTAAAAAATATTCCAGAAAGGTTTTTTTTTTCATTTTCCCAGTCTAATTTTGTACTTTCGACAAAAACTCGGACATATTTGTGATCAGCTGAAAATTTTCGATTGGACATTCGACGAATATATTCGAAATTTCGACGAATGCACCGCACACAGCAAAAAAAATCGTGTTTTTTGTAGTTTTTTACGATTTTTTCATGGAAATTTTGAGTTTTTGGGGAAATTAATGGTAGATTCGTGTTCAGGGGATCAAATTACATCGTAAAGGACCTATTAA
>JAPYZI010004107.1:0-14884 GCA_030523105.1 Ophioninae sp. A BG-2022a
TGAGAGGCTCCCTTTCTTCTGTAAGCAGCCATGCGATTGGCTGTCGTTATCCAACGACAACGAATTCTCGCGTAACGACTTACAGAATCCCGCTACAGTGCGGTGCAGCTACGGTGGAGCCACTGTGTATGTATGCATATGGCGAGTATTCTGCTGTCACGGTGCTAGAGCCGTTGGGATCACGGCGAATCGTACGCGAGGGGTGCGGCGTACTGGTACCGTACGCTTCGGTGGCATTACGTCGTGGAGTGCAAGGTATGGGAGCGGTACGCCCGTACCGTATTATATATTTTGACTTCCAAAAATTTGCAAAGCTTATTTAAGTGTTAATAAAGATTATGCAAAAACAATGAGATTGATTATTTCGACGGTTTACCCATAAAAAAGTATTGAAGAAGCCGTAAAAAAAACAGCCGAGAAACTAGAGGACTGCGTTAAACGTTCGATTATCGGAACAGAATTATGATCTTTCTCTCTCTTAAGGTATCGATCTAAGAAAGCCCTTTTTTCTGTAATAAAAGTACCTTCAAGCGAAACATTCAGTATTTTGGAAACCGTCCTTGAATGGTTTGAAACGCAGCCAGAAAAAAGTCTCGAATAGATGATCTTCTTGAGATGAATTCGAAACTTAACGAGTACAAAAACCACAACTCAGACTAGAGATTTGAAAAAAGTTACTACGAGACCGCCAGAAATTGATAATTATTTTATCGTTGGATCAATCGAGAGAATTTTCAGTTCCTTTTATATTACATGAGTTGTTTTTTTAAGAAATCTAAGATATATTTTTAATTAATCGTAATTTGATTATTCAAAAGATGTTTGGACCCAATTAGTTCGCGATTGGATTATAGTTAATTAAGTAAGTAAAAAAAGGACAAACCTCCTCTTCTGTATCTGAATCTTTATTTGTATTAGGATGAATGTTGATAAAATAAATAATAAATGGAAGAAAAGAAGAAATAATGATATCTCTGCTTGTAATAAAACCATCAAGCTACCCCTTCGGGAATTTCGCGTTTCGTTAAGAACTGCGAGAATTTTAAAGAAATAAAAAGCATTAAGATCATATATTTATTTATTTGTAATAAAAGTCCTAAAACATTGCACATAAAATGCATTACTTGTTGTTCCGAATCTACGCAGTGATTCGAAGCTTCGAAAAAAAAAAAAACGTTTTTAAAAAACGCTGAAGGTATATGTATACTTCATCTTCGCGATTTAGTTAATTGATACCGTTCGTGGAGTAATATATAAATTATCTTTATACATCCACACACATACACTCGCATAGATAAATGCATAAAAATGATGAAATAAGTTATTTTTCAATCTCTACAATCCTGTCTTAATTTCTTTAACACTTTTAACTGCATACGACCGGAGTTTCAAATGTTCAATAAATAATAACATTAATATTTCAGGCGAATCGTAACGTAATAATGATATTTTTCATAATGCGTTGTATGTTGTTGTTTTCTTTTTTTTTTTTTTTTTTTTTTTTTTCTTTTTTTTTTTTTTTTTTGCGACGTATCCTCAATACTGTTCAACAATTTGACGAATCCAGTCCAAATAGTAAGAAACTCTCGAATAGACACCCGGCACTCCTGGTTGCCCGCAACCGATACCCCACGAAACAACACCAGCCAGTTGCCATTTGCCGTATCGCTCACAGACCATTGGACCACCACCGTCTCCTTTACAGGCATCTTTTCCTTCCTCTCCTCCAGCGCACACGAAACCCGGATGCAGATTGAAGCTAGGTCCCAATCTAGTTCGACGCATTTGATTCTCACAGACTTGATTGTTCACTACCGGCACATCAACTTCTTTCAGTATGTTCTGGTATTTTCCGAAGTCACCGAAAGCGTCTTTGCCCCATCCAGTCGTCCAGCATCTTTGTTTAGAAAGGATCATCATTGTAAATAGATAATTAATAAGAAAATAAACATTGGATAAACTTTTTCACAAGTTTATCCAATTTCGCACGGATTTATAAATAATAACAAATAATATAAATAATAATAATCCATACTAATATTATAAATGGGAAAGTGTGCCTGTCTGTCTGTATGTTTGTCTTTCTTTCACGGAAAAACGGAGCGACGAATTGACGTGATTTTTTTAAGTGGAGATAGTTGAAGGGATGGAGAGTAACATAGGCTACTTTTTGCCCCTTTCTAACCTTCCACTTCCCTAAAATGGGTGGTGGAAGTTTGTATGGAGCATTACGCAATTTTCAAGGTAGGAAGCTAAAAATTGGTATACTGAATTTAACGCGAGCGAAGCCTCGGGCAAAAGCTAGTATTAAATAAATATATAAAAATATCCCCGAAATTTGCTGGGGTTTGGCAACGACCTAATAAATCCACGAGCCAACGCGAACTTTACCAAACAAATCCAAACAAAAACCACACGAAGTCAAACAAGCGAATAAAAACAAACTTTCGCAAACTGAACCAAACGAACCCAAACAAAAACAGCACGAAGTCAAAATTTCGTGCGAATTGAAAGTGACGCCGTTACGGAATCCTAATAAAAATATGTATAAAACTGCAATCGACATACCTAACCCCGGTGAAGTCGTCATGTTTGTCCGGCAAACAAGCCGGGCTTATGTGAGGATTCTTCTCAAAGTCGACATCGTGATCAAGCTTGAGAATAGCTATGTCGTTGTAAAGTGTACCAGCGTAAAATTCAGGATGCACATGGACGCTGACGATATCGCGTTCGATGTAGGGAAAGAATTCTACGTCGTGATTAACGTCCCATTCCCCTAGGCGGGCTCTCAAATCATGTCCAGCGTGAGTCTTGACACAATGAGCAGCAGTGATTATGTGTCTAGGAGATATCAATGTACCACCGCAAACGTAAACACTCTCGGATGGATCTTTCTTTAGAATTGCCACTTGCCACGGATATTCGCCTGCGTCAAAAGTAACAAAACAATGAGCTTTATTTTCTTCGATTCTTCGTTGTATTTATCATTTTCTTTTGGGACAAAGAAATCTCCATACCAAACTCGGAGTCTCCGTCGATGTACACAGGCGTTTTTATCCGTCCGTTGATTCCCTGGGTGTTTCGAACTCCGCATTGGCCCGGCCTGGGTCGTACATTGTTACCCGGATGTACTTGATTTCTGCGGCAACAAACATGCCTTGGTCCACAAACCGGCGGTCTTCCGAATTGCCTCTGCATGGAAATCAAAGAAAGATCAAAACAAAAAATCAGTGTTAATTCGGGTTCTTCGAAAACTAGAATGAACCAACGGAAGCCCCAAAAATGCTATTCACACCATACAGCGTGTCGAGCAAAAAGCTGAACGAATCAAGATTTCTTACCATACGTAAAACCGGAATTGTAGAAGTATTTAGCGGCAGTGATAGAAGCAGTCATTAATAACGGTGTAAAGCGTTTTAGAGTGTCGTTCGTCAAATACTATATAACAGTAATTATTGTGGAAAAGGTAATAGGTGGAAGCATACGGAGTCCAGAAAAAGGAAGGAAAGACCAACGTATTAGCTTAGTAGAATTTCAAGCCTACTGGACCGATTTTTTAAAATCCCCTAGACCCCAATTTCCGATGGAAATTTCAAATGCTAGTAACAATCTAGTACTCTGTAATTGGATATAACGCGACAGAGTCGGATAAATTCACAAAGTGATACTCCTTGTTTCGTTATTGTCGGGATCGTTCGTCCGTCCTGAGTATACCGATATCTTCAACGGCAACGTTGCGGTCTTCCCGATTGTCATCCGATCGATCAATAATATCGGGATCTCTCCGATTAGGGCTGTTCTTACCCGATCGTAAGATTTCCCCTCCTGTTCCGGGACATCGCGTTTTCTCCTGTCACGAAAAGTCACTTTTCCGTTGGATTTTAGCGAGCCCGATACTTGACGATGCAAATTTGGGTCAAAAGTGTTCCGTTGTTTTTCTTCACTCGGCGTAACTGTGATATTTGTACGAGAATTCCGGTAGTAACCGTCAGTGTAGTCAACATAGTCATCATCATAGTCGTCACCATCCCGATAGTAACCGGAATGGCCATTATAATGATGGTTATGGTTATCGTAATAGCCATAGCTTGGCTGATGCTGGTGTTGATAGGTGTGGTGATGATTGTGATAATGGTACTGCGGTTGCTCCTGATACTTTGACCAGTGTGGATATTGCGATCCCGAGGGATAGAAGTGGCTAGGTTTATCGACGAACACCGGTTTTTGGTAGACGGATGGTCGGGATGGATAATAATTCGGGGCGTAATGCCCACCGGGATAACCCGTCCCAAAATTTGATCCATAGTGGCCACCTGGATAACCACCCAGAAGGGCTTCTTTTTTGTATGCCAATAAATTGCCCAATTTATTGACCAAACCTTGATTCGGAGTAACGTGAAGATTAACGAATGGCTTGATGACTTTTTCACCGTAGTCATCCTTCGTCACTTGAAGAGCGAGCAATGGATTGACCGATACAAGGCCAAGATTGAGCCCTTGACCACCAGCGCCGTAACCCGGATAAGGATTAACTAATGAATTACTTCCGTAAGGATTGACCGGATAATTTCCAGCACCGCCCTGCGGCAACCCAAAACTCACGCCCCAGGTTGGTTTGACGTTCAATTTCGAAGTATCAACGTCGCCGACGGTCAAACGCTGCAACGAAAGAGTCAGAACATTCGTTCACGCATTGTCGTCCAGATCCACGAGTGATCCATGTCCATCGTGTTAGCGCATTTTTCTCGGTTAGACAAATACGATGTTTTTTGTTTTTTTTTTTCATTTTCGCTTATTCTGTAGTCTTCTTTTGTTTCGGGATGAAACGATACCGTGCTAAGGTATATAAGCCAACACGACGAAGATCCTGGACCTCAAAGGACTCGGACAATCTACGTGGCGAATCTTCTGACTATTTTTTATCTCTATGGTTGTTCGATGCATTGTTGCAGAACGTAGATTCGTCGTTGATTAATCTGTCGGTGAACTGCTATCGCAAATCGATGCAAAGAAAGTATCAGATGTATTCAAAAGTCAGATTTTCGAAGCTTCCTCACGGAATTCAGAAGATGGATAGAAGTGATGGGTTTATTGGAAAGAAATTTATCAAGGCCGTTACGTTTGGTCAGACACCATTGAACCGTAATCTACCAAAGGTTCTCGAATATTCTAATCTTGATATAGTTATTTGCGAGGGAGATAGGGTTCGCTAATTTCTTTTAATCGGAGGTCCGGGATCGTCGGGTTTGATAGCGTATACTAAGTTAATCGGTGCGATACGTTGTATGATTATTCATGCTGTTTCAGGCGATCGAGATTAGTATGCGTGTAAATAGCGAAATATATCGTTAACGCGTATAACTAATAGATGCGATAAAATGTATACTTACGCCTTGGACATCTGCTGTTTTATCCTTGGCGTCGTCGATTTCTTTTACGTCCCGTTTACTCCTTTTTGACTGCTCCGTAGCATCAGCTCGTTTCTGATCATCGGTGACCTTTTGAACTTGTTCTTTCGCACGCTCGGCTTGTTCGGTTCCGTTGACTCCTTTGGGCACCCGGATCGTGGTCATTGTTCTATTGCCGTCGGTTACTACAACATCTTCGACACTTTCAGCCTCGATATCCTTGCCAAGATTGCGAGGATCTATCGCCAAGTAAAGATCGTCTTTTCGACCGGCTTGATCTATTCCGGCACATTGGTTGTAAGGAACGCAGATGCAGTCCGCGTAACTCGACGAATGAATGTTTTCAAAGCCGTTTGCGTTTAGGCCACTGTTGGATCCAAATGCATTGTTCGATCCGTAAACTCCGTTCGCTATGAAACTGTTGCTCCCACCATTATCGGTACCAAATCCGGTGTTCGCGAAGCTATTACCTGACCCAAAACCGGCATTCAATATTTTCGTCGATTCGCCGGAGCTTGAGAATCCTTTGGAGCTGAATATTGAGTCGCGTTTCGATTTGTCGTAAGTGGGATAACGGTTCGCGTAACTGGAGCCGGATTGTAGAGGATCCAGACTGTTGCCGGTGGACGATGATTTAATCTTGAAAGCTTTTTTGTAGTCCTCGAAGTCGTTGTAAGTGTTACCGTAAGTACCCGATGATCCGTAACCATAAGAGTTGACGATACCGTTGCTCGATATTCCTCCAGGATTAACTATGGGCCCTGCCAATCCATGAGCACCAACGACAACTCCTGGTGCTTTTGTGTCGCTGTCTCCATGATGGTAATGATGATGAACGTGTTGCTGAACTCCTCCGGTTGTAGGCTGTTGAACCACTATCTGCTTCTTTTCGAGATATTTGTCCTCAAAATCGTATTCACCGTCGGGATTCGTCTCGTACACTGGACGAGTGATGGGTCCGGTCGGTGGTTTTTTGTAACTCGGATAAGGCCCGGAGAATGTATGATGAGGTCCCAAAAACGAAGATGGTGGGCCCGAGAAAGATGACGAGCCACCAGCAAAGTGTCCAGACGGACCGGAATAAACTGGTCCAGGTCCGCCTGAATAGATCGGCCCTGGAATCGGAACTGGCTTGGCCGGACCGTAAGGTCTTTTGATTGGAATTGCTGGCAATGGACGACCGACCGGTTTAATCGTCACCGGTTGAGCATAAATTATATCATGAGGATGGATGTCGCGATGAGGCGAATAGAATGGTCTTCTTCCTTCGTTATCGTCACACTGAAAGAAACCGCCAACGGTTGGGGTATATCATTTCTGGCTTTTCGTCAGGTTCTGGCCGATTTAAGTCACTGGGCTCTTTCATGGAACAGACCAGTTAAAGCAAGCAACAATGATAAATAATTCTTTTTGCAGCGTCAAAGATATTAATAATTAAATGTGACCATAGTATTACATTTATTGTAATTTTATGCTTGCTTTTATCAGTATATTATTTTCAATGCAATCATGAAGTATAAATTATGGCAATTAGTAAAAAATATATGCTGTTATATATGTATATATCAACGGAAGTAATCTTGATGATAGTTTTATCGAAATTGCGAAAAATGGCTTGATGGTTAGATTGATTTTCTCATCTGGATTGGTTCGAATAACAAACTTCAATCGGACCATCCCGATTGCAAAATGTTTTTAACAACGGTCTACTCTTGACAACTTTCATGGTCATTTAGCGATTGTTTTTCAGCGCATTTCTGATCAACACCTACCCTAAAAAAGAGAACTATGGATCAGGATCTAGCCTTGGTTAAATAGCGAATGTTTTCTTTGTGGATAGTCGACTAGAACCTGATATCACCTAAACGAGGCGGATCTGGGACAGTACTTTAACCGACTCAAACTTTGACACGGAATACGCTGAAATAGGGTGATTTTTACTCACATTCATCAAACCTAATGTACAAAGCTTCTCTCTGATGTAAGAACGAGCTATAGTGTCATTTCCGATTTGTAGAGCATTCTTGACATCGGGATCAGCGTACAACTCGTCGTATCCTTCCAGATTACGACCCTCTCGGTTTGATACCAGGATATCATTGATTACCGTTTCAACCTGTGATGCAAATAATTGGTTGAACTTTTTGAATTTATTATTTTTATCGAATTATCACGAGTTTTTGCAGTTTCCCAATGAGCTTACCGACTGTTGCGGATATTGATCGACCAGTCCACTAGCCTCGGATAAAACGTTTGGTGCATTTTTTTGTTGATTGCTTTGGTCTTGGATCATCACATCGGAAGTCGTGAAAGACAATGGATGATAACTGTTTTGCTGATTACTCGGTGAAGGGTTGGGTTCTTGCCAGGACCAACTTTTCCCCACAGATGAAGCGGAAGCCGATGATTCAGCTTGCGACGAAGTTGTGTGATATGTGATTTGCGTTGCCAAACATTGGGTCGTCAGACCCACCAGGAGGATGCACCACATTTTCATCCTGCGAATAATATAAAATATTCAGTTTTTACACAAATGTTGGCAACCCCTGTACGATTCAATATTTTTCTTTCGCAGTCCGAATCAATCAAGATCGAGTGTTTGTTATTCACTTTTATTATCGCCCTAGCTTGCCAAGCTTGCCGAATCCAAAACCCAGTCTGTTATCTATAGTTATAGTACGAGCGCAATTGAAAATATTATGCCGTAAAGTCGATAACTCGGGACTGTTCGAATGCGCCAGAAATCTCTTTATGAAATGTCTTAAGGGATCGTTTCAGTGTGAAATTTTCAAAAAATCGTTTTTTTTTGCATTATCGTATAGCATACACTGTTCTAAACACTCTCTTAAATTTTTAAATCGAAATTCAAATAATTACGGTCGCTATAATTTTGAGAGAACATTTTTAACGTAATTTTCTATCGCGCTATGGAAGCTTTTTTTTTTTAAATTGTCTTATTTTTTTTTACGAAAAACTGTTGAATAAAAGAGCCAAATTTGATACTTTTTGTTCGAACCGCCGTCATTTTTCAAATTTCAAAAAAAACTTCCATAGCACGATAGCTATTTTCCTACAGATTAATAATCTTTTTGAAATTTTTGTTTCACGTCAAAATTGCAGCCGGAATCATGGACATCGTACAGGCCCTTCTTTTTTAAAGTGTGATTTCAACAATTCATTTAATTATTATATACTAAATAAATAAACGTAAAAAAAATCATTTTGTATCCGGCATGAATGTATTTATTTATAAAAAGAAAACCAGACCGATTAGTTTATTATAATCTCAAAAAAAAAATTGGGAAAATCAGTGATTTTTCGAAGAGTCACACCGAGACGATTCGTTTTCAAAAAGAGTTGGTCAGTCCAAAGTTTTTGCCCAAATTGAAAGAAGTAAGTTTAGGAACTTTAGCCGAATTTCCTAATAAAAAATAACACTCTAAAATATATTTATTCTCGTTTTGTTTCTGCGTGTGATAGCGTGTGAGTCACACTTCGAAAAGAAATTCGTCGAGTGGGTTTTACGAAGTTTTATCGAATCACACTTGTACATCATCGAGATAAATACAGAACTTTCCATCTTCCGACTACACTTTCACGTTTTTTTTTTTTTTGCAGCTAACTCGCAGTCCTGAAATTACTCATTCCCAAATGTATTGAAATGGGTCAGGTTTTTTCTATTATTTTTTTCAAAAATAACAAATATTAATGGGCTTCGTTTTCATATTATAATATTTATGTAATACATATATTACAATGTTCAGGCATTTCCCTTTTTAAGGAGAAAGTCGAGTTTTCAGTCACCCTGTATATAACGAAATTGTTCTTATTTTTGTATTTTTTTCGTTCGTTTTCTCGTGTTTTTTTGTAAACAAATAATACTTATATTTAGTACAAGTTATCGTATAAAAAAATTAGTGAAAAAAAATTTGTTTCTTTTCAGGACGATCATTTGATAAAGACACGATTTATTAATACTTTTTTTACCCATTCTATATTCGAATGTACGGAAATACAATTGAGTATTGGAAAGTTTAAGACGTGAAAAAAAAAAAAAAAAAAAAAACGTTTGTTCTCATCAAGTCTACACGAACGTTTCGAAATTTCACCATTTAAGTACTTGCAACAGAGATGCGGTTACATTTGGCTCGAGAAAGTGTGTCTGACTATTTTCTATGTACGAATTTGTTACAGCGCGATTTGCACGTCTTCTCGTTTCACTAATTTGGAAAAACGATGGAATAAGTCAGAAATTCGTGATTTTATCGAAAGCTATTTATATTTATTTGATCGAACGGTACAACCTCTTTTTTTGTTCGAGTATTTTTATTCGTAATTTTTTTTTTTTTGTATTCGCACGACGAGAAAAAGAGCGAAGAAAAGAACGATCACGAGAAACCAACGAAAGTGAGAGGAAGTTGGGTGAAAGTCGTTCGACCGGTGATGCCTCGAACATAATGCTATGATGCTATACGGACGATCTCTTATTTATACAAATACATTATACCCAACTTGTATACACGACGGATATATACGTCATCCTCCGATTTTTTTTTTTTTTATATTATTTGCGTTTGGTGAAAGTGGTTACGCAATCGAAAGTTTTGGGACCACGAGGAAGAGGAATAAAACCGGATTTCTTCCGTTGTTTAAAGATATATCTTGAAACTCGGCGTACTCACGAAATCTACTTTTTGTTTGAATTTAAATGATCTTTTATATTTTATGTGTCAGGAATAAGTGAAATTGAACCGTTACGAATTTGCAAGTCGTTATATGTATACAAAATGAAAAAATAAAAGAATTTCATTATTTTTCTTCTCTGTAGATTTTCGAGTGCATATGGGTCGGAAGAGTGTATCGTTTGGCTGATAATAATAATATATATATCGTCAATTAGTTTATGAAAAATTCAAGTTAATTGTTTTTGAGAACGACGAGACAGCAAAAAATGGAAAAAAGTCTCGATGCTCCCATCCTAAAAGATCGTGATGTACAAATTGTATGGATACTTATATCGATATACAGATGGTATTGTTTTTATTTTACAAAAATTATTATTACTTTCTCCAATAAAATCAAAACAAAAGTTACGTGTACCTTTAATGTACAATTATTGAGTCGGAGTATTAAGGTTAGGTTTCAATTCGAAAATAAATCGAATGTAATAGACGTATTCAATTATAATAAAATACACGTTTATAAAATATATATATAAAAATAGTTAAAAAATAGATAAAAAGTAGATAAAAATGGGAGGAATTACAATATATTTCTTATATATGCAGAGTGTTCGAAAACACCTTTTTTTTACAATTTTATCGAAATGGAAAATTTACTCATACACGAAACGGTTTTTTTCGAGATTCGATTTAAAAAAAAGTTTAAATATAACGTGGGTGTAAGATTTGGTTGATCTGCGTACCTCTCACGTTCAATCACGCTCACGATACACTGAATTTCTTCGTCAACCTCCGAACGCCTTTATATTGGCTACCTCTTCCACACTATATCTCTTTTTAACACGAACACTTTCTCCTTGTGGTGTCTTCCACGGACTCTCAAACTCTGAGGTTCTAAGCGTCATCATGTATACTTATATACCTAAGTTAACAGTCTGGGGATGCTGGGGGAATCTCCTCGCCACCGTTCTAACCTGCACCCCACCCAGAACCATCAGGGTTGTTGCGTGATTCATTCGCTAACCGGACTTTATTTTGAAACTCTGTAATATAACTTCCTTTTTCATTTCTCCCATTTTTGGTTTCCATTTTGTGGAAATGTTGAATAATTTTTGTGTTATAACATTAAAAATGTTGTACTTATAATAAATTTGGAATGTTTCCTTACATTTGTTATAAGTTTTAAACAATTGGTAAATCCATTGGTACATCATTTTCAAAAATTATTTTTTAATGTATTAGGTTGGGAAATAAGTTCGTAGCGTTTTTTAATTTTCTTTTCGACTGATTTATTTTTGCTCTTTCACAAAGTGTTAATATTCATTCGATACAGCTCTTTCTGCTGTACAAAACTGTGCTAATCGTCTTTTTGAGTAATTCATTTTTTGTATTACTTTTGAGGCTTAGAAATGGAATATTAAAATCAACAGTTTCGATATCCACTCTTCTTCATTTTTTATCGAGATCAAGCTGCGGCAGCAGCCTGGGACATTTGAAAAGTTGAAAATGTTGTCGAAAATGTGACGAGCAGATGTTGAAAATATTTCTTTTTACCTCCTGGATATTCTATTCTTAAGCTTCAAGGGTAATAGAAAATTAAATTACTTAAAAAGATGATTAGCGTAGTTTTGCAGACCAGAAAGGGAGATATCAAATGAATATTATACATACTTTTGTCAAACAGCAAAAGAATTATTATAAAATAAAATAAAATATAATACACACGCTACGAACTTATTCCCTAATCTAATATACATTATGATAATATATTATAAATAAAGTTAATTGCCACCTGCAATAATCCTCGTCCGTAAATATTTTTCATAAACAAATATTGATTGCGGTGAATATTCATCATTTCGGTATTTCAAATTATTATTCACCTGATTTTAATTACAATCGGTGAAAGTCGTCGGTGAAAAGAGGAATTGAAGAATCATTTTGTGAGCAACGTTACTTAAGAAAATTCCTCTAGTTTCTCGGCTGTTTTTTTACGGCTTCTTCAGTAATTTTTCACGGGCAAACCATCGAAATAATCAATCTCATTGTTTTTGGATAATCTTTATTAACATTTAAGTAAGCTTTATAAATTTTTTGAAGTCAAAATATATGATAGAATAAAAGTTACAGTGGCCAACAGGACGACATCAAGTAAAAGAGGTGCTTGACCTCTAAGATGACAAAAGTCATCGAAAATGTACACTTTCCATTGTCATTACAAAAAAGTGAATTCGTGTCGATGAAGCATAGTTTGCATCGAATTAATCACTAAACAAACGTTGAAAAACTTTTTTTAAACAACCCTAGCTCAGTTCTTGTCGTATGTTAATTTGACAGCTACTCGTAGACGTTCGAAGTCAACCGTGTTGTTTTTTGGGGCTGCTGGTCGATTGCGAATGGTAGTTTAGTCTTAATTTGAAAAATGAAACCAAATCGACCGAAAAATGTAGCATGAAAGTCACGCTTTTACTCCTGTTAATAAACATGTGTAATCTGTAGAGGCAAACAAACGTGACCCAAAGAAATAGTGTTTTCATCCATTTAGAAAGAACCTGAGTGTCAAACATGGTTCAACCTAGATACTAATTGACCTAACCTAAAATTCAATGCTTTAAACCCTTCGTTGCCATGTTTGAAATTGAAAACTTGATTTTTCGAAAACTTTGAATACCTTTGAAAAAATGAATTAAATATTTTTAAAAAATATTAAGCATTCCAATATTGAGAATACTAATCGATAATAATCGCAGATCAACGGTTTAACGAAAAAATGTTTCGTAACGAAATATTTTTCGCAACAAAAAAATATTTGTTCAATCGTCTGATGTTTTCTCGGCTTAACAAAAATATTTGTTTGGGTTTGTTTGGGTTATAATATTTAATATTTAATTTATTATGATATTTGTTTGGTAACAAATTTATTGTTTTAACAAAAATGTTTGTTAAACCGTATCTAAGATTTCTCGGATACCATCAATTTCACAATTGAATAACAAAAATATTTAATCATCTTCGATCTCATAGTACTTTATGCACATATCTAGTGAGATTCAGGGAGGTAATAAAAAAGAGTATGGAGTAAGACGCTTCCGTGCGTCAGAACTTTTCTCGCTAGGTGCGGACGTAGGCTTTCGGGAGCCTATATCACCGTACGTAATTTCCACCTTACGCAAACCGGATTTTTTTCGACAATGAACGGGTTACTCAATGACCCAGTCCTGCAAATCCTTTTTCGTGTATCCTACATTATACCTAATTTAAAAATCGGCAAAATACACTACGAGACATACGTCGAATAATTTGACATTTGTTACCAAGCAATAAAAATTATAACATTAGAATAAAAGTGTAGATAACACCAGTCAATACAAATTTTCAGTCTACGTTGCAGATGTCAAAATACAATTTCTTCCACATGGTTATTAAAAGAGATTTTTTTCGCAGCAGAAATCTGCGAAAAATGTATTCGTATATTTTTTCGTGCAGAATGCCAAACGATATTTCGAATTTTAATAAAAATTTTCTATTTATTCAAAAATTTATTGTAAATAACAATTAAATAAAGTTTAGTTTTCCGTTTCAATCATGTTTATGAAAAATGCACTAATCAATTATAAAATACTAATGGACAATAATTGGTAACACCGGACTTCACGAACAATTTCTTGTTTAAAGTTTCTATTTTAATAAATAAATTTCGATTTTATTCAAGTAATCTGTGAGTATTAAATTTAATTGATAAAAATTGAAAATTTCGTTATAAAATTGAAATTAATTTATTACAATACAAATGCAAGAAATTATATATCGATCTGTAAAATCATTGAATGGTTTTGGGGCCCTAAATCATTAAAAGTCCATTATTAAAAATAACTATTGTATTTTATCTGCAGTACCCGACTAATCATAAAAAGATTTGTCATTATATCAAAAAAACTATCGCAAATTTGTAAATTTTGTTCAAAAATAAATTTATTATTTCGTTAACGTGAGCGTTTTGTTAAAATGTTTTTATGTGTATTTTCATTTTTTTAGGTACCCCCATTTTTATTTCGATTGCAGAAAATAAAAAGCCCTCCTTCATTACCCATCGCGTTAAATTATCTAAGATATTATATAATTAAAGATAGTTGTGAAATCGAACTCAGTTACTTGGAATTCTTGAGAACTACGTTGCCAAGCTGAAGCGGTTTTTCCAGAGGATCGTTTGTATATATATTCGTGGAATAGAAAAAGATGCCCCCTTGTTAAATAAGGTTTGCTCGGCAAGTCCTTTTTCATGTTTCTTTGTATTTTTATTTTTACCATAAAGATACCATCCTTCGGCACTCTATACGTCACGGACATCCCAGTGTTTTATGTACCGTAAATCCTTGTCAGGCGGAAATTATTCATTTTTTTAATCTTTTTCATCATTTTTGGTATACGTAAATCGGGCACTTCCGTAATATTTTTTTTTTGTGTACTCCTTAATTAACATTATCGTTCTCTCAGCCGTTCTTCGGTTCTGCCATTCTTCTTCTCGTAGAAATATATATATACAGGGTGACCGGAAATTCGACCTATTCCTTCAAAGGGGTTATAGCAGAGGTCATTTGCAACAAAAAATGTCCCATCAACTGGGGGTTGAAAATTGATGGTTATTGAGACATTGATGTTTTCGTGTTTTCTAAAGAATTTCTTGACTTTCTGCCGAAAATAAAAAATTATGAAAAAAATACGCTATTATAAACAACGATTTGATACTTTTCTGAGAGACCAAGAGTTAGCGATGTACGCACAGTTCCATACATT
>JAPYZI010004108.1:0-25326 GCA_030523105.1 Ophioninae sp. A BG-2022a
CCCCCCCTCCGCGCGCGACTGTCGATTTCTCCTTTTTTCGTCTCGAACTTTCCCCCTCCTCTCTTCGTAACCCTTCGTCGTATTTATCACACATGTGTGCGTATCCAGGACCCGAGAGCAATGTTAAAAGAATAAAAAAAATAAAAAAAATAATAAAAGATAATAAAATAAAAAAATAAAAACGTGAAATAAGAAAAATAGAAAAATAAAACGGCGAGGAGATTTGCGACAAGTGGCGAGATAAGGATCGCCGAGGGAACAAGTGGACTCGTGTAGGCTCAGCTTCTCTTTATACCTCGAAGTATACGCGCCTTTATTTTTCGACCTCTGAGTTGTACTCGACGACTCACTTTGAGATTACGATCTCGAGGAACGATTATGAAAATGTTTTGCCCGTTGGTTGTAACGAAACGCGAAATGTTTAACGACTTTGTTATTCTTTTTTATTTTTTTTTTTATTGTTGAAAAAAGAAACAACGGTTTTGCTTTTACAGTCAGGAATTCAAGGTTTTTTTTTTTTTTTGTACAATGAGAATTTGATGATTAAGGATTTTTAGGGTAGATTGTAAGAATGTTTATCTCGGGAAAAACGATTCAACAATTTATATGAAAATTACAGTTTTGGATTTTAATGGTGTTTTATTATTTTTTTTTTTTTATTTTGTTTGTTAAAGGAGGGAATTGAAATTATGAATAACGATAATGAATGTACGTCATGATTTCTTGTTTATTTTGAGTAAATTTAAATCAATTTTCGAACAAATAATTCATTACATTTTTTTCTGAATCAAATATAAATAAGAAATTAATTAAATTTCGTTCCGAATGAAATAAGACGAAAAAAATGAATAAAAATAATTAGTACTTTAATTCCACTTCGATTTAATTAAATAAAACAAGAAATTTCTATGCTTTTTTTTGCGTGCATTCAAATCCAAAATGCAGATGAATTCAGGAGACTCGAATCGGACTTTATCAAAACAGTTGACTTTAAAACGGACAGGAAAAAAAAATAATTGAATGAAAAAAAAATACGAATTTGAACAATTACTCGATATTTGCATAAACGCGAGTTTTGCAATCGGATTGCTTCACGTCTTCAGGAATGTGTCGGAATAGTAATTGGTCAAGAACACACGAGGGCACACTTTCCGTTTCGCCTCGACGATTCATTGGTCGTGGAAACATATATACACGTATAAACTCGAAGTGAACGACACAAATTCCCCAGGTATGTAATAAGTGAATATTTCTGTCCACGTGTCCAGGTGGACGAGACACGAATGGAGATTCTTTTTCAAGATCTCCAACTGCTGAAATTCCAGTATGGTGTGCACTCATGCCTGGCCTTTGTCAACTGCTTCTAATATATATTCCTTTTTATGATTTTCGCGAACGACCGGTGACAGCTGTTACTCGAGAAGAAAAATATTCGCAAGGAAAAAGTCTCGTATTTTTAAAATTATTGTATTAAAAAATAAAAAATATTGTATTTTTTAATTTTTTTTAATTATTATTTATTATTTATTATTTATTAATTGTATATTCATTATTTATATTTATTTATGTATTATACTTATTATTATGATTTTTTAAAATTTTGATTTTATTTTTAACTTTAAACTATTGAATTGAATGTTAACTTTATTATTGAATCAAATATTTATCAAGAAATATATTATTTCATAATAAAGTTTTATTATTTTATTCATAATTATTATATATTTTCATGAATTTTTCTTTCATTATGATTACATTTAGAAACAAATTAAATACTTTCCGAACATTTTTCGATAATAAATTTATAAATACTACAAAGTTTATATTATATTTCTTAACAATGTTATTGGTTTTATTTATTACAAAATCCATGAAAATACACGTATTTTTTCAACAGTCAAAAAATGATTTTTTTAAACGAATATTCGTTGTATTCAGTTATCAATTAATTGATTAATTTATAATGGAATATTCATATATTTGTTTTAAAAAAATTATTTAACTCTGCGTTGGAAATTTAAATAAAATTTGTCGATCAATCTTGACCAAAATTCGCGCACGGAATTGTCTCATAAAAATGTAAAAGTATTGAAATTCAATGAAATAAAGAATAGGTATGGAAGCATGAAGAAATTGAGGAACGAGCGAGAGCGTGTAAAACGACGTAACAAAAATGTGAGCTACCGCGACTTTTGAGGTTATCTCTCTACACTGGTGTATTGTATAAATAATACACACAACGGTCCTCCCTCAGTCCCTTTTCTTTCTCTCTTTCCCTCTCTCTCTTGGCTCTCCACGAAGCTCCAAGATAATGTCGCGACGACTCTGATCTCGGAGAGTTGATATAATTGTCTGGATTCAAAGTCGACGTATACGAGAAACGGAGAATTATTGGACGGCGTGTTTCACCAAACGCGAATTTCCCTCGCAAAGAGATCGATCGATTAAAAAAATACAAGAGAAAAAAAATAGAAAAAACTGGATTTAATAATATAATTTCAAAAATACGAAAAAAAACGAAAGAAAAAAAAATTATTTAAAAAATAAGAAAAAAAACACGAAAAAAGGAAACAACAATATATATATATATATATATATATTTTTTTTTTAATAAAAATCGAAAGCTTTTAAATTTAAGCTACGAAAGTTTGTCAAAAAATGTTCGATGTTTTTGTACAATTTGTATAAATGTATAATTTAATATCAGAGTGAAATTGAAAGATTTAAAGAATAATCGTTGCTCCCTCAGAATTGCACAGTACTTCGCTGACCCCCTTAAATCGCGTATCTCGAGACCCAGATTGGTGCACAATTTAAACTGTAAGTATAATTCGTAAGGGCGACGGGGAAGGGGAGTGTACGTACGTAAATGCATATGTGCGCAAACACTGACCCATGCAAATGAAATACAAGCAGCAATTTATACGTAATTAGTGAGAGTGAGTGAATAAAAAAGAAAAAGGCGGGAGTTAAACAGTGATCGTTTGTGAGGAAAAGGGCATCTGTTGGCTCGTGAGATGTTACGATAAGGCCGAAAACGCCCGTTCGAAATGACCAGTTCGTTGCGAACTGACCACTGTGATCGAGTATACTCGCCGGAAATACGACCAATTTGCACTTTTACAATTATTCCCAAAGACCTTCAAAAAATACCCATTAATTTAAATATATATATATATTTTTTTAATTAAATTTATCTTCAAAGTATAAGTTATCTTTTAATATGTAAAAGTTAATAAGATATTTATTACACTTTTTTTTTTATCGTTTTACAAATTATATAAATTTGATACATTTATGGATATTTTTAGGTATTTTATTTATTATTATTTTTGGAAAAAGATTTTTTTAAATAGTCAAATAATAGTCAAATTTACCGCGACAACTGTTTTTAAAAAATCTCAACGAATTTACAGTCCCTCCTTTACCATAATTTTTTTCGACGAGCCAACCAACCTCATTCCAATCAATTATGATTGATTCTCGTCAGACTGTCGTGTAAGCAAACGTTCCGTGCTATTTCCAAAAAAAACTTAATGCACATTTGCGTACGAAAAAAAAAAAAAAACGGAAATTTATTTTTACAAGAGTCAGCCGTAACATACCGGAAGGAAAAATAAACAGGACCGGTTTTCTTCGAAAGAAAAGTTTATTTCGATCGTACTCGATGGCGATCGGCCAATTTCGTGAACTCAATCATCTCCAGCTTACACGAATGAACGCCTACGCTAATTTCGATGTGATCCTCTCGTCATAATCCTTTCGAAAAAAAAAATTGCGCAATCGTTCGACACGATTTTTTCGTTTTTGATTTTATGGAAAATATTATTTTTGTTTTATGCGAAAACATTATTAAGGTGTTGTTAATGAATAATGAAAATGTTGAGAATTTCCGAAAATTTTGGCTTGAAACGTTGCCTCGAAAATTTCGATCGATCGATTTATTGGATTCGAAGAAAACGTTTCCTCGATGATCTCATTGCTGTCTGGACAAGCGAGCTTTCTTCGAGATTTAACGGGTCCATTATACGTTCGGAATTGAAGCTATTGGGAATTATTACGGTAATTTCGGGAGCTATATTTACCGAATGACCGGGGTCCAGCCTGTCTCGCCTAAATGCCTATATACACTTATACAGTGTTCCTCGAAAGTATTAGATCATCAGCATTCTCAAAAAAAAACGTTTTATCCGAACAAAAAATTTAATATCTCAGCCAAAAAAAATGGTGCACCAACAAATCAAACGTAATTTCAAACCGTATAATTCCATTTTCATTTCCCATTTTCGTTTGCATTTTTCCGATTTTTTTTGTGCCCGGTAATCCATTTTGAAAATTATAGAATTTCACCATTTTTTCCCTGTACAAAATTGCACACTAGAATTTGCAATAAATAGTGATATTATAATTTAGTGATTCTAGTTCCACGAAAATAAAAATTGGTAAGTTTAGTTTCGATTTTAAACAAAAAAAAAACGATTTTTTTTGGAAATTGCGATTTTTTTGTCCAAATAGAAAAATGACTGGACGAGAACGTCAATATATTTTGAATAACCCTGTATAAGCTGACTGAAAGTGCGGTATCGAAACGCGATATAACCCTCCCATAGGAAACTTAGGGCACGAAGAAACTTCACGTATTTATAGACCTGAATTTCTCAGAAGCTGCACCACCATCGTGAATCCATGTCGCGACTGAATCAACGGAAACGACGAATGAAAATTCTAGCCAACGTGTTTCCAGCTACGAAGACTCGTGCACCGAGTCACTCGGAAATTAAACGGCAATTTTTCTTACCCTTTTTTTTACTGACGTACGTGAGCAAAAAAAAACCATCTAAAAAGACCGCGAAACATCAAAGCTCATTTTTCAAGGCTCGAGTGATTCACTGGTCCACATTCAAGAAAAAATCTTTTTTGCTGACCATGATACGACGAGAGCTCGACTTCGAAGCTCTCGAAAAAATCGAAAAATTCTTTCAGCGAAGAAAAAAAAAATTCTAATTTTTAACGTTACAACATTTTTTTTTAAATTCATATTTCGATCATTTTTCAATTTGTATGTATATATATATATATATATAGAATAATTATTTATAATTATAAATCTAATTATATCTATATATAAAAATATATTCAATTAAAAAAAAATAATATACTATTATTTTCTTTAATAAATAAATCACTATTATTTCATTTAAAATACTAAATTAATTTCAATATTAATATTAACAATATTAACAATTATCTTTCCGTGAATAAATTAATAATCCGAATGAATAATATTACTGACACGATTGATCAATCGTAATAAATAACAATATTAATAAAAATAATTTGCAATAATAATAATACAATATATAATAATAAATTTTAAAAAATTCCTTTCGCAATAACTAATAACGAGGTCAATAAAAATTTCCATTCAAGGATATAATTGAGAATAATGTCGAGGTGTAAAACAGTCGAAATTATGCAATCAGGTGAAACGATGGAAATGACACGAAAGGTGTGCGCGTGTGTGTGAACCTTGATCGTTCGTACTTCGAACTCCCACAATTAACGTCTCGATCGTGTGAGAGTTTGAAAGAGCATTAAAACGTGTGTTTTACGATAGACGATAATATCTCGATGTAACTCGGCTGTTAATTGATTCGGTACGATGCTCGTACTTGTCCAATGGAATATTGTCTCTAGTCGTAGTGTTTTTTTTTTTCTTCTTTTTTTTCATTCTTTTCTTTCTTTCTCTCGAGTCCGAAGACGAGAAGACTTTGGCTCGATTCTTCGTTCAACGGATACTCAGACGTTAATGCACGTATGCATATCCTCGCTTTGTAATTGTGACAATATTCATTCATCGAGACGTCAAGTGAGACGTATAGGGATTCGTGTCATACACGAGCGTGCCCATTCAACGATTACGAGACTTTTGCTTATTGATCGTTGTCGTCAATGATAAGTCATTGACTCGCTTTTACAGAGGCGAATAAAATTCCATCGTCGATTGATTATCGATTATCGATTATCGATAATCGATCGATAACGATTACTGATCGTTTCGAAAGCGACTGGCATTCTTGGAATTGTTTGGGTTTGATCCCGATTTCTAAAAATCTTCTACCTTTGAACGACCTGCAATTTTGGGTCTGTTTGGGTTTGTTTGGGTCCGATTCGATTTCTGAAAACCTCCTACAGGCAATTTTGATTTTGTTTGGGTTTGCTTGGGTTTATTTGGGTTTGTTTGGGTTTGATCCGATTTCCGAAAACCTCCTATCTTCGATCGATCTCAAATTTTGGGAAACCGTTCCTCACGATGTTCCGAAAAAAAAAAAACCCCAAAAGGATTTTTAGCGACTGGCGATAGTTTTCGAATGATTGATTTTTGAAAGTTTATCCACTTAATTCATAAAATGACGTAAATTTCGAGGCGACGTCGTTTTTCGTGAAAAAAAAAATGGGCGGATTGAAAGTTTTTTTCATTTCGAAAATAAAAAAACGATCTCTCGTACTGCCCACGTGACCATATTCAAAAACCTCTTCTTCGTCACTGTACAAACTTGCTTTATTATTATTCACGAACCGCGAGGTTCACGCGAAAATATTCGTCACACGGCAAAATATGGTAGCCAACGATCGAATTCTCAATGTCGCAATGACTCATGAAACTATGATTCAACCGAACATCTTGAGCATTTACGAAAATTACGTTGTTTCGTAATTCCCCGGGGTTTTGCCTTTTTTAGAAATGATCGAATTACCCAAGCTTCCTCGAGTGACCATGAGTGGTAACTCTAGGAAGTTTGCACTTATTTTCGGTCCATAATAAAATGAAGAAAAAATTGAATAATAAATTGTTAAAGTGCGCATAATATTTTTTCAAATAAAACAATGCATAATAAAAATGTCGTTATAATAATGACAATATCAGCAAATCGAAAAACCTTTTAATATTTTGTAAAACGTTATTTTACATTGTCGTTTTATATTTTTATTACAATAATGTTATAATCTTTTTTGTACAATAATAATAAATGAAAAAAACCGTATATTTTATAATAAAAGAAAGTCAACATTTGTTTGGGTTTGTTTGGGTTTATAAAAAGTCAAATATTCGTTTATTTTTTGGTGCTATGAAAAATAAAATTTCATTTCGATTGTAATAATAATAAAATTATATTACGAGCTTTATTTTTTTTTCTATAAAAACTTGAAGAGTGCGAACGTCCTTTTTTTTTTAAATAACACAGAAAGAACAAACAATTAATTAATGATTATTTATTCATTAATAATTAATTAACTGATCATTTGAAATAAAAAAGAAATAATGAACAAAAATTAATAACTCTTTTAATTAAAAAAAAAAAAAAAAAAAAAAAAAAGAAAAACGAGAGTGTACGAGTGTGTAGATAACGACGATTATAAAAAAAAATACGACACACGTATACGTAATCACACGACTGAAAAAGTGACTTTGAGGACACGTGACTTCGAAGACAGTCCTCGAAGTCACGGGTCCTGAAAGTTACTTCTTTAATCGAACAGGAATCAGAGTCGTTTAGATATTCAACTTTATATGAGCACCGACGTATTCAAAATTCATCGTTATATGTACGACGTGTATATAGTTGATTTTGAAGCGGAAGTCTTTGAAATGTCATTCAAACAAATTAATAAACCTATTAACGTTTTTGGGGACACGGAAGTTCCCGAAGTTCTTGAAGTGTCGTTTGTATTAAAATAAATATATAAAAATTCTTATAAACGAGGTTTTCAGGACGTCAATGTCTCCAAAGTTAATACGAATATTAACGTTTTTGGGGACATGAAAATTCTTGAAGTTCCTGATGTGTCGTTTATGCGAACATAAATATATGACAATTTATATAAACGATGTCTTCAGGACCTCGATGTCCTCAAAATGACCGTGAAAAAATATTAATATATAAAAACTCGTATTGAGGTTATTTTCAGGACGTCGATGTTCCCAAAATAACCGTTACGTGGGGAAAAAAAATATTGTTTTTGCCAAAGCACCGAGATTCCCCGATAATCGACAGTTAACAGATACGAAGTCCTCAAAATTCTTTTTCACGTGCAATTCTCTCGCGTTCGTGAGCTCGGTGCAATTAGCCTCGGTAGGGGGGTGGGAGGGGAGGCTCGAGCGAGAGAGAGGAAAGAAAACGTACGTAACCAGGTAAACCGCCGTTCGCAATGTACCTCGACCGCATTTGAGGTCAGGGCAACAACGTTAAGGATCCTTGCTGCTCCTATGGAACACGGCACAATACAAACTTGCATACGCTCGCTTTTCGCCCCGGGGGGAGAGTACCGCCGCGAATACGGCCTTCCCACTTCAATTTTAAACGACGTAAGGCGAGCCTCGTCCTTTCCTACGGATTCAAGGAGTTCCTCGATTCCGTGCGTTTCCAACCGAGAACGATCGAAACGCTCGAGAATCTCTTTTTTTTTTACCGCGAAAATTCATTTTTCACACTTTTTTTCAAAACGTCTAAAAATTTTGAAAACTTTGAAAAACGTCGCCAGAAATGTTGATTTTTGCCCTAAATTTCCTACCACGATAAAAACGGTTTTACGCAAATAAAAAATTATGAAAAATCGACAATTTACGAATTTTTGACAATCTTTCCCTCAAGTGGGATTGATGATTCGAAAAATTCTCAAACGCGTGTTTCATTATTTTCCTCAAAGATTATTCACAGCGAGCTTCGACGCTCGAGAATCTATTTTTCTTCACCACGCAAATTCATTTTTTATCATTTTTTCAAAAAGTCCAAAAATTTTGGACATTTTGAAAATTTTTCCTCCAGAAAAATTTAATTTTGCCCCAAATTTCCTGCCACGATAAAAACGGTTTTTCCAAAATAAAAAATTATATAAATCAATAATTTACGAATTTTCGACAATTTTTTCCTTCAATGGCACGAAGGAGTCATTTTCGTAATGATTTCCCCATTCAATTATATATCTATACTTATTGATATAAAATGACAGAATAACATAAATAAAAATTAAATATATCAATGAAAATATCTTAAACACTACATAAAACAATTATTAAAAACAATGGACCATACAAATAATTAATATGACGTATATTACTCAAACCATAATTATTATATAACAATAAATTATTGTTATTATTATTGATGATTACATAAAATAATTAATTTGTTTACATTAATAACATTATATTTATGCATAATAATAATATAAATATAAATAATTCATATTCAATAATTTATTATTATTATTATTATTATCATTATTATTACTACTCATTTACTATTTCATCATAAATAAAAATTGATACATTATTATTATTAATAAATAAAAGAATACGTATAAAAATAAATGTGGTGTCCGTACAAGGAGCACTCTATCGATCAGACTCAAATTTTTCGAGCGGGTCGACCATGGCATCGAGGGCGATTGGAAAGTTTCGACTTTGGCGAAAATTAATGGTTCGAAATTTGGAGACTGACAGGAGTCGAGAGCGAGAGAGAAAGACGAAGAGAGCGCTGTTCGCGATCATCACGGGCGTTGTCGTCAATGATTATTCATTGGGTTTGGTAGTTGACGTTGGATAGAATTAGCTCAGATATCAAGAATGAAAGAGCCGACGTGAGGTCAAGCAGGATACAATGGTCAAGAATGAAAAAAAAATCCGCGAGAAGATCATAAATCCTGGTGACTCACATCGCTCGATCTTGCCGGTAGTTTAAACACGCGCTCTCTTCCTGATTCTAAAAGCAATCGCGCTTTCCGCGTTCCTGATCGTTTTTTTCTCTCCCCCCCCCCCCCCCCTCCCTACTAACTCGTCGTTTGAATCCTCGATGCGTTACGCGATCGTTACTGACCTCAAATGACGGAAGTTTTACGAGAATCAACAAAGGTCACCCAATGGAACACCGAAGACCGAGGTCTTTCAGATTTTGAGTCCCCTTGGGCCTTCGCTGATCTAGTTTCGAAGATCGAACGTCAAACCGTTCGAAACGCTTGGAAACACGATCCAAGATCAATGCTAATTTTCATCGGAAGTGTCAGAGCCTACGGGATATAAAAAAAAAAACTTGGAACGAAAAATGAATCTGATATTCCATGGTTTTCGACTGGTGACTGGTAAGGTTGATTCTTTTCGTCCTGAGATGAGAAACCCAATTTGTAAAATTCCTGAAGATTGAAACGTTGGAATTCTGCCAAGTTATCAGACCTGATGAAGAGATCAACCGAAACAGACCCCAACGAAGAGATTTTCAGTTATACGATGCAAGGGATTAACCCAAACAAATCCGAACGAAGAGATTTCCAGTTATATGGTGATTCGGCTGGTCCAGTTGTTGCTCTTGATCAAGTTAAGCCTCTCGATCCAATTATCCAAACTGCACATCTCCGGATAGTGGTGTAGTCCACGTCCAACGGTCTTCATCGTCTCGCTAAGGCTCTTTCGGCGTCTCGGTTCCGCCAGAGAAAGTTTTCGGTTATCGAACCTCATCTGGTTGGCCTAGACCATAAGAAAACGAACGCAATCTGTTTAGCCGGCACTTCGAGAAACAGTGGCTCGAATGAGCGCAAAACAGGAAACGTAGGCCATGAACGGCATCGACTACCAAGAGAGAGAAAGAGTTCTGACCTGGAACTTTCTCTTCTTCCACGGAAGAGTTTTGCTACTCAATGACGGCGATGACGACAAGGATGATGACGCCGCGTACTTTTACCTCTTCACCATTGTCTTTCAACGAGTTTGTCTTCCGGTTGATCCCATCAGGCGTGCTTGATAGCCGGAATCCGACAACTCTGGATATTTATTGGGTTTGTTTGGGTGCTATTGGGCTTTTGACGATTTATCGGATGTTTATGATTTTTTATTGGGTTTCTGTGCGTTTTATTGGGCTTTTGGGATTTTTATTGGGTTCTTTCGCGGTTTATTGAATTTTTGGAATTTTCATGGGATTTCATCGGGTTTTATTGAGTTTTAGGAATTTTTATGGGATTTCATTGGGTTTTATTGAATTTTAGGAATTTTTATTGGATTTCATTGTGTTTTATTGAATTTTAGGAATTTCTATTGGGTTCTGGGTTTGATTGGACTTTTGGGGTTCTCATTGGGTTTGTTTCCGTTTTATTGGGCTTTTGGGAATTTTATTGGGTTTCTTTGCGTTTGATTGGGCCCTTTGCGATTTGTATTGGGTTTCTTTACGTTTTATTGGATTTTCGGAATTGTTATCAGTCTTTTGGGACTTTAATTGGGTTGGTTTCGTTTCATTGGGCTTTGAGGCGTTTTACTGGGTTTCTTTCCTTTTCATTGGGGCTTCGGGATTCCCTCGAACCCAACAGTGGTCTTGATGGTGGTCAGAGACTATCACATTAGCATTGTTAACGGCGACCGATCCAGATCGTGGACATCAGCTGAGATTGGAACTTCTACTGGCTGATCTTTCGCCTAAAGTGCAATTGGTCTGTGTCGATAATCGGATGGGTGACCATGAGTTCGGAGGAGCAACGGGATGTCCTGAAAAATCGTTCGTTCGAGTCCGAGTGACGACAAGTAGCGCGTGAATCGGTTCGTCACGGGCATCCCGACCGATTGACAGACCAAACGACCATCATAGAAAGAAAGAGAGAGAGAGAGTCTCTCTTCATTCCCTGATCATTATCCTGGGATTGTCAACAGTCACGACAATTTGCCTTGTTTCCTCAGCCGAGAGAACGCTCCGACGACTCTCTCCGGTAATCATTTTTCTACACGATGTTTCGCTTCTTCAGCCATTACCCTTTTTCCGGAGAAGCTGTCGTTCTCCGACAACGATTTTTGGCACGTCATTGGACGATCATACATAATAATACAAACAATATAAAATTATGAAAAAATAATAATACAAATAATATAAAATTATGAAAAAATAATAAAACAAATAATACAAAATTATAAAAAAATAATAATACAAACAATACAAACTTATGAAACAATATTAATACAAATAATACAAGATTATGAAAATTAATAATACAAATAATACAAAACTATGAAAAAATAATAATAAAAATAATACAAAATTATAAAAAAATAATAATACAAATAATATAAAATTATAGAAAAATAATAATACAAATAATACAAAACTATGAAAATTAATAATACAAAAATACAAAATTATGAAAAAATAATAATATAAATAATACAAAACTATGAAAAAATAATAATACAAATAATACAAAATTATGATAAATAATAATACAAACGATACAAAATTACTGATCAGTAAAAACAAGGATAATTGACTAAACCTAAAATTCGGGAAGAACGGAAATATAGAAATAAAGAAGTAATTACGAGGGGAGGGGGGGTGACACGGAGGGAGGAAGAGAGTAGCAGTGATGGGGAGAGCGTTAGCGAGAGGAATTGAGGAGGGAGCAAAGGGAGAGAGAACGAGATAAAAACATATATATATATATATATATATATATACACGTTTCTAGGCTCGTCTATGCAACTACGCAAAGTGCATGCACTCGCTCTCGTGCATCGAGCAGTCGCATATTCGTGGACGAGAGAGAAACGAGGATACCTCTTTCTCTCTCTCTCTCTCTCTCTACAGCAATATTTCCACTTCCACCACTGAGATTCTCTCTCTCTCTCTCTCTTTGGCGCGCTCGCGAACGCGCCGGGGTTTCCGCGGAGAGCGCTCGTTGCCCGTGGCCGCGGGTTGTCCCAGTCGTCGCCCTACTTTGTCCAAGCCAACTCTGCTGCAACGCTTCGACACTCGTCGTCGTAGTCGTCGTCGTCGTCGTCGCAGTCGTCGTCTCTCCTTTCGTCGCATAATTATTCCCTCCCTACCAGACCTACCCCAACGTACGAAAACGAAACCTCCCCCCCCCCCACAAACTCTACTCACCTCCACCCCCCCCTCTCTTTTCAACGAAATTAAACGCGAACGAATAAAAGATCGAAAAGGATAATAAAGTGGACATATATCTGTGTATATATATATATATATATATATATGTTTGTATATATATATAACGACGATATAATTATCGCGCCACGTGTTCTCTCTCTCTCTCTCTCTCTCTCACTTTTTCACATTCTTTCTCGCTCTCTCTCTCACTCTCTGCCACGAGTTTTTGCAAAAAGGTGCCTTAATATTGGTGCCATCGACTGCTGAAACTCTCCAGATAAATTCTTCGCGAAATATTAAAAAACACACATTTTTTGAAAATAAAAATGATCGCCATAAACGAGCCGGGGATATTTCGACGAGAAAGGTGACGACGCGAACGAGAACTAACCCAAACAAAAGACTGTTGAGTCAGCGAAGAGCAGGGGGTGGGACGATCGGAAATCTTCGCTGTTCGGAGATTTAACGAGCGACGATGCTCCAACGACTCGAATCACCGGCACTGCCGTTTCACTGATAATCGTTATCAGTGAAACGTTAATTTTGTTTGTTTGTTTGTTTGGGTTTTGAGTTTTTTAGTTGAGTCGAGTGGGGGAAAAAGAAATTGGAATTGACACTCACAGTGCATTTTTTTCGGACTAATTCTTCGTTTTTTATCGATATATATGTGTATATATACGTTTATTTATGAATTTGTAAATAAATCGTGTGTGCCGCGAGTGAATTTTTTTCAATTTTTTAATTATCGTTTTTCGTGCTCCGGAAGTTGGTCAGTGGTACCGGAAGTGCACTTTTCCGGCGAAGAATCGTCGAGGCCTAAACCCAAACAAACCCAAACAATAGACTCAGATATCGAGAAATCGTTCAATTATGACGACTAATTAATTAATATCGAAGTCTAATTAATTGAATATTAAAATCTCAATCCTCAGTTTGAATGTTCGATCGAACGAAGTGTCAAGAGTTCGAAATATCGTGATCGGAGTGCGTTCCTATGAGGTCCTCCCGCGAACTCGGACCCAATAGGGAATATTCGCGAAGCTGGTGAAAACGCGGGAGAAAGAGAGCCGCGTGAGAACGCGCGGACGATGCGCGCGGGAGATTCTCGACGACATCCATCCTACAGGCATCGAGACACTCCGGAACGAAAACCAAACCGGAAACGAACGAAAAAGGGTCAAGATCGAGAAAAAGGTTGAACCCAAACGAACCCAAACAAGCTGGAAAAGGACGGAACGGGATCAAGATCAAGAAAAACATCGAAAGCAAAAAAGTGAAATTGAATAAACAAATAAAAATTAATTTTTGAAAATTAATAATAAATAAATCAACTACGTAATATATAAAAAAATAAAATATCGATGAAACAAAAATTTTGACGTCTCGAATGTAGACAAAAAAAACGTTGATGTATAGAAATTCTTCTTTTTATTCAAAAGGAATATTTGAAAAAGAAAAACAAAAATTATTGTCGTGAAAAGATCGCATTTAAAAAATTGAAAAAATTCAACAATTGAAAATTATGGGAGAGATTTATTAAAAATTGAATTAAAATTGAGGGATGTAGAAAAATATTTAATTTTCATTTAAATAAACAATATATATATATATATATATATATGAGTACAGCTGAAAAAGAACAACACATTGGAAACAGCACACGCCGAATCGAAAACTATGCGTTTAGGAAAATGCAATATCAGCGAAACGAGAAAAACCCGAGATACGAAAGAAACTGGAGAAGCCTGAGAAAAGAAAAGGAATCAAGGAAGAAACTACATATCGACGTACAGTGTATCATTGAAAAAAGAAAACTGAAAATAAATCTGGCGCCGAGCATTGGTAGAAGGAAACGATAAATAAAAACAAAACGGAAAACAAACGTCTGAAGAAATATCGACAAAAAAAAGAACTGAGAAAAACGAAAAAAAAAAAAAAAAAAAAAAAAACCAAAAAAAAAAGGACACCGCCAAGATAACCAGTCCATTCTTTCAACGCAGTATTTTTTTCGCGAAGAAATAATAATAAATTCTTGCCGAGATTTTTCCAAAAGTCACCAGAGAAAATCAACTTTTCACCAATCTGCGAGTTGCTGAAAATCCCCAAAACCCAAACGAACCCAAAAGGATTTTTTTGAATTTTTCCTCGACGAAAAAAATCCACTTCTGTCAACTTCGTATCCAAACAAACCCAAACAACTTCATTTTTTTTTTCAATCGTTCTTTCGGCCTGAAAAAAGACAAAAAAAATTCGAGACTAAACTCGTACCATCCCGGAAGTCAATGTGAAATATTTCGTCAAAATTACAATATTTCTGTTTGAGAAAAAAAAATCGTTTTTAAATTGATTTTATACACTTGCAACGAGTGAAGTACAAGTGCTCGGATTGTGAATCATAGACGCGACGAGAGAGAGTGGTGGGGGGGGGAGGGTACGCGAGTTTTATCATTGGAATAGGAGTAAACGGCCGTTCAGTGAACGTCTCTACTGCGCGTGTGTGTGCCCGTTGCACCACACACGGTTCACGAGTGCGCACAAGGACATCGACATCGAGAGATATTTCTCTCTCTCTCTCTCACTCTCTCGTTCTCTCTCTCGCTCTCACTGCCACGTCACACAAAGCGCGCGAGATCGTTGGAAGGACATCGTCGATCGCAAGTTCGATCCAGCCTTCGCTCCATCCCGAACGATGTATCAATCGTAACGAAAAAAAATTTTTTTTTCAAATAAAAATTAAAATTAAAAATTTGAAGTAAAAATAAAAAAATAAATAACAAATCTTAAGATCTTTTTCTTAGGAAAGAAAATAAGGAAGCTTTGGTTGAAAAATCGCTGTGGAATTTACGTGCGCGTTTATTAATAAATTCATTAGAAGAAGTTTCGTTAATTATTAATATACGATGTAATAATTTTTAGCAAAAAAAATGCCGAAAATTTGAGAACGAAAATTTCGAAGAATTTTTTTTCGACAACTAAAAGGGAAGCCGGATTTAAAAAATGACTGGGTAATTAGTGTGCACAAAAATTAATTAATTTGGTTAATTAATATATTAATTAGGCTTACAAAATAAAAAATCGAGAACTGCCAAGAATTTTCAAAGAAAAAATTCTATTGCATTGAGGAAAAAGAAAAAGCTGCGGAATTGAAGTGTGCGAGAGTGAATATTAGTTGATCCATTAATATTAAAAAAGTGCAGTGATAAACAAAAAAACATTGTATATTCGCAACGTAAAAAAGCGCAACAAACAAACCCAAACAAACTCGGAAAAAAGCTATATGGAAATGACCGAGTGATATTAACAAAAAGAAAAAATAATAAATAACAAAATAATGAGTATTTAATTTAACTGCCACCTGTAAAAAGCCTAAATAATAATTTTATTTTAAACTGCATGATCGCGACAACGATCCAGAGGAAGAAGACATTTTTCAATAATTTTTCTACGCCTCATTGTCGACGATTATTTTACTTTATTATCATTATTATTATTATACGTATATATTTTTTATTCCGCGGTAAAAAAAAGTGGTCGAATGGTTATCACTACTCTTCGGACGAAACGAAATATTTTTATGGAGAAAATCGTCCCCGTGATGAAAAAACATCACGATGACGAACATTACCGGAAGTTGGAAAAAGTACCTGCGAGGCAAGAAAACAGTTCAGCGAATTATCGTCGGTTAGAAAAACGAATAATTAATAAAACGGATCGTAAAAAAATATTATGATTAAAGGAAAATATCACGAATAAAAGAGACTATTATTAATTGTTAAAATTTAATTATTTAATTGTCACGTTAAAACAAAAAGTTTTTATTTAATTAATCGTTTAAAAAATGTAATCGTAAAAAACGAACTTTTTTTTTCTTTCGATAGAAAAGCACACGCTTATATATACGTTTATATATAAAAACAGAAATAAAAAAAAAAAAAAAAACGTGTTTTCTCGTGAGAGTGAATAATCGACTTGTTCAACTTGGACTTGACACGTTCGGGATGGATACGGACGTTCATCAAGGTGAGTTTTATCATTTTTATATAGGAATTTTTTTTTCTTTTTTAAATAAATTCAATTATTTATTAAACTTTTTTTTTAATGGGAATGATTTATGAATCAAATTTTTTGTCTGTTTTTTTTTTAAATAAAAATAATTTGCTTGTGAAACTTTTTTTTTTTAAGCAGAAATTTATCATTTTTCACAAATCGACATTTTTCACACCCTTCTCAGCGATTTGTGCGCTGAAGAAAAAAAAACAATTTTTTTTTTCAAAATTAAAATTTTTACTTTTGACCAATGACGACACGTGTTTGATGTTTCGAAATGTGGACTCGCATAGATCTCCCGAGAGCTCGTTGTTCAGATTGCGTTGAATCGTGGTAGGATTTTTTTTTTTTTGGTCATTGGGCCAGCTAAGGTAAAAGGTCATGGTGAAACCTCGTTCTTGTCGGGTCTACTATTTATCGGAAAAGAGAAAAATTTGTTGGGAAATATTTTTTGGAATTTATGGCGCTATATACAGGGTGTCCCATTTTCGTCAATGGTTCAGTGTACGTAAAAAGTTTCATAGTTTTCGAAAACTTAATTAATTGTGATGGCTTTTTTCTATTTTTGGTAAAAATTGTTAAGGTTATTTCGAAATCAATTTTAGTATTTCAAAAAGGAATTGGATTTAAAAAATTTCAAAACAATCGTGTTAACAAATAAATATAATATGAATGAACGTATGAAACTTTTTTTAGTCGTATTTAAAATTTTCAAAATACATCGATTATTCGAAGAAACTAAAAAATCCTTCCAAAAAAGTAACTTTTTTGAAAAACTAACTTTGACCTCAAAAAAGCTTTAAAAATAGGTAGGAAATAAAAAATAGCCAGCATTTTTAGTATTCAAAATTGGGATACGTTTCTCAAAATTATTTGATTTTTTAAATAGCTATTTAAAAAATCAAATAATTTGAGAAACCATAAAAAATAATGAATTGTTTTTTTTAAATAGCTAAGAAAGCAATTTTAAAAATAATTTTTTTTTTTTCATATCGCTGAGAACACCATTTAAAAAATCAAATATTTTTTTAAATCATACAATCTTTTTATTTTCGTGTATTTAATATGTTAAATATTTAAATACAGTATCGATGAAAATTTAAATCGTAAATTATTTCCCCATTTTGTATTAACGCGTGCAATATTACGAAATAATTCAGAATAATTCAGTGTATAAATCGAACCTGGTGACACGATGTAGCCAAAGGTCTAGGTCGTACGCAGCCCGATTTATCCACTTTCGTGGAGCGCTCGACGAGTCCTTCTACGATTTTTCAATAAAAAAAAAAATAGCCATGAGCATCGATCGTGCGACAAGTCAAGGGTAACCAAAGTTCGGAATCCTCAGAAGTTTACACACGATCGATAAAATACTTTTGGAAAAATCGAGCCATTTTTTAATTAAAAAAATGTTAATAAACGATATAATAATAATTATTTTTACAGTAATGAAAGAAATCAAAGAAAAAGAACTAATAAATATTTATTTACACATTTTTTCTTTGATTTCTTTCCTTCAAAATAATTATTATAATATTTAAATTCATATTAATAATTTATATTTAATTCAAATAATAATTTATTTAAACCACACGTAATTTGAAGATAACAACTGAACTTTCGTATTAATTGATACTTTATTTATTTAAAAAATCAACAATTACTGATTACAGAAAAAATAATTAGACTTTCTGTATTTTAATTTTCTCCAAGCAATTAATAATTTATTAAAAATATTCCGGTAGCTTAATTATAAAAGAAATTATTCAATGATTTCTAAAAATATAAGAATAATTATAATCCTCAATTATTTACAAAAAATAATAAAATAAAATTCAATTTTATTTAATTCAATGAAATAAGAATTCATTCGTAAAAATAAATTAATAAATTATGGAAATGAATTAAAAAACTGAAAGCTCCCGCGATATTCCAAATTAAAATTTAACACAAACAAACCCAAACAAGCCTAAACAAAAAATCACATCGTATTTATTCAAAAACGAAAATAATTTTGTGGCTTCGTGCTAGAAAGACTCAAGTAGCAAAGATGCATCTAAAAATGATGGATTTTGCGAAATGAGCGCGTAGTGCTTTTCCACGCGATATTCCGAGTAAGTTTGCTCAACTGTTATTATGGCTGCAAATTCCTTCGAGTGTCGCAGCCCCGACGACTAGGCGGTTGAAATTTATATCCGACAATGACAATCGTTTCAAGGTATTTTCTATGCAGCACTCTCTCCCTCTCTTTTCCTCTCTCGTTCGCTCAAAGTCGCCGAAGCACGAGATTGAATCTATAAATAGGGGATTTCAGGTCAAATCAACGAATCTACGTCTCGACGTTTTTCACCACTTTTTTTTTTATCTTCGTATTGTCAAGCTCAATCAAAAAATGACTCCCGAAATTTGCCACTTTTTTTCCACTGATCTGTCAATACTGTATAAACGTGAGAAACAATTAAAAGATATTTAAAAAGTCTAATAAAAAAAACTTATGGCAGTTAAAGTGCATAGGAAAAGGATATAGTTAAATAAAATAATAATAACAGTAATAATAATAATAATAAATTTGTATAATGTGACGAAAAATATTATGACAATATTTATGCAACAATAATGATTTAGTAGATAAAAATGATGATATGAAAAACAATAATAATAATAAAAATAATAAAATAAACTATGAATTAAAAAATTAACTTAATAATAAAAATGATAAATGATCTATGAATAAAAAAATAAAATAAAAATGCGAATAATAAAAAAACATTGAGAATACCAGTCTTAGCAATGAAGATTAAAAAATAAAATGATAAATTCCAATATTAATACACAAAAAACACAAAGTCATAACAATGGGAATAATAAAAGGGGGAATGACGTATAAAGGCTGAGAGAATCACAAAATTACGACAAGATTTATATACAAATATTTTTCTCAATCTGAAAAAAAAAAAAAAAAAACCGTAACGACTCATTATTAAAGTGCTTTTTTCTTGTCTCAAATTGATCGTGATTGTTTTTTTAATTCCAATTCAAGATATTTTGAACCCTCCGCAGTTTCTTTTCCAATCGCGAGCATATTTTCGATGTGGATTCGATATAAATCCTTTTTTTATTTAATTGTGAAAAGCAATTACGATTTTTTTTTTACAAATTTGTAAATGTTTATTTAAAAAATTCCGATAAATTTTTAAAATAAACTTTTGGGTCGGCTGAATTCGGCTCTCGGTCCTGAAACAACCTGTACACGTTTTGCGAACGGCTATTCGAGCTAACTTAAGTGCACTGACGAAATCAAGTGATTTTCGAGACAGCGTGATGTACAGTATCCCTAGGTCAACTAGAAAATCGAGAAACTCGCTCGGAATCTATAAATACCGAGATAGTCTCGGAGCCTCTAGGCCACACGCCTTTACACGCCAATACATACATAACAAAACATAGAAGCGTATTGTTCCATTTTTTTTTTAAATTTTCTAATTTTCAACATCCAGGGCACAGGGAAACTGAGAAAAACTCGTGCCAGAATAGATGGACCGTCAATTTTTTAAAATCAATGACGACAATGACACGACGTCATTAATCGAAAAGTTGCACTTATCAGACAAACCCAACCAAACCCAAACAAACTGAAACAAAAAATCACCCTTAATTGCAATTGATATCTCATTTTTAAAAATAAGCGAAAACCAAAAAATTCAAATATATATATTTTTTCTTAATTTTGACGTTTTTTACGTCAGGCGAGGAAAGATCGTTCGAATTAACGAGTTTGCCGATACAAAACGGACGTCGGATTCTCGAAAGGGAGGAAAAAGAAAAAAAAGATAATGGCGAACGAAGTGACGAAAAAAAATGAAGCGCGCGATAGTAGTCAAGGGTTCGTATCGCTCGACAATGGAGGTCAGTACCGATAGCACAACGGCGGCTGATCGTGGGACAAGCGGAAAAGCTTCGCGCGTAATATGCGCTATATACATATATGCATATACATATATATATGCACAATGCACCAGCGGCGATAGCGTATAGCGGACTATCACGACCTATGCCAATCTCCGCCACTATAAGTATAGACTGCGCTGATGTAGTTATGGCATTGGACCGGCATTTGTACTTTTTCATTTATTTGCTTATTCATTCGTTTGGTCACTTATTTATGTGTTCGAACGTCTATTCAGTTATTTAATCGTTTCTTCGTTCGAGCATCTATGTATCACTGTTATGGAAGGGATCATTCATTTATTTATTCACTGATTTATGCGTTTATTTATTTATTTATTTATTTGTCCATCCATTGATTCATTCATTCATCCATTTATTTATTAATTCATCCATCTATTTATTCATGCATCTATTTATTCATGCATCTATTCATCCATTCATTCATTCATCCATTCATTCATTCATTCATCCATTCATCCATTCATTCATCCATTCATCCATTCATCCATTCGTCCATTCGTCCATCCATTTATCCATTCATTCATTCATTCATCCATTCAACCATCCATTCATCCATCCATCCATTCATTCATTCATTCATTCATTCATTCATTCATTCATTCATTCATTCATTCATTCATTCATTCATTCATCCATCCATCCATCCATTCGTTCATTCATTCATGAGTACACTTGTACTTTCATTCATCTGTACATTGATTAATTAATGCCTTTATGCACTTATTAGTTTACTCATTTATTCATTTACTTATTTGTTTTTGCTATTAATGAATTCATTCATTTCTTCACACGTTCGCTCATCTACCGATTTATTTATTTATTATTGCCACGAAGAATAACATAAGAAAATACGTTGAATGAACGTCTAACGTTTTTTTTTTTTTGTGTGTCTATTGGAGCTGGTCCTTGCGTTCCCGGATTGCTACGATATGAATTTAATGTTTAATATAACGGGCGTATTCATGGATAAACAGCGGAGAATCCTGCGTACCTTTCGGAGATTTCAATGCCGCGGGTTTATATATTATACGGAGGCGCTTATTGCTCCGAGCGGTTGTACGATACAGAAGCCGCCTCGGAGGACGAGACGCGCGAGAGTTACTCGCAAGGATCTCGCTGGCCTTCGTCGATATCCTCGGAAATATTTCAATTTTGTATCTCTCGCTTTTTTCATTTTTTTCATGTTTTTTTTTTCTTTATACGTTCAAATCTGAAAGAGCGAAAGTAACAAAATCGAAACGTGACAACCTACATACCGGCTGACTTTTGACGCTTGATATTCGATGGTCATCGAATGTCGAGGCTCTTCCTACACACAAACGACTAGAAAAAAAAAAGAAATATACATATACGCACGTATATATTTATAACAAATTAAAAATATAACAATATATATATGTATTAAAGGAAGATTAATTATTTCTCTTCAACAAATCATTTTAATAATTATTTTATTTTTTATTATATATATGTATATATTTATACGCATAAAAAATGAAATAATTAATAAATTGGATTCCTGAACTGAAGTATTGAACCTTCCTTTAATTGAAATTGAATAAATAAAAAAATGAGAAAAAAACTTTAACTTATTGTATTTTAATTGAAGGAAGTTCAATTACATTAGTCGGGAAAGTCACATTAATATTAAATAAGATAGAATAAAGAAATATGAATTTGTATTTTTAAATTCGAATAAAAAAAGTTAATTTCTTGATTTATTTTAAATTTCATGCTTAGATACATACGTTCATTTTTCATCTGTTCCATTTACAATTTCATCGCATCTAATTTTGTTTATTCTTTCGTGTCATTTTTTGTCTTCGATCTTAATTCACTTTTGATTGATCGATCGATGCATTATCATTATTCTCCAATGAATTCTCAGGGAAATACAAAAGCAGGATTAAAAAATTCAAAAAAAATTCATAAAAAAACAACAAATAAACAAACATTTAAGAAAAAAGAAAAAAAATTGTATGAAAACAAAAAATGAGTGGAAGTTACAGAAAAAAATAATGTAAAATGAGAAATAATAGTTCAAGATGAGGAAGAAATAAAATATGCAAAAAAATATGTATAAAAAGTGAGCAAAGCAGCAAATTGAAATGCAAGAGAAAGAGAGAGGGAGAGAAAGATAGAGAAAGAGAAAGATGACCTCATAGGTGACCATGAAAAATTAATTTATATATTTCATATCGTCCTATACCTATACACATCGTTTTTTTCAATATTTTTTTTTTTTTTCAAGTTTCATCTCGTTAAGACGTAAGCGTTTCACGAGCAAAGGTAAACTTCGTTCCCGCGTACGAAGTTTCCCCGGGAAGTGTGATTCTCGCGGGGACACCAATCGGTTCTCGAGGTCGCCGAGAAATGACGCAACGATCGTATACTTGAAGGGATCACTCGCGTTTACTTGCCATTCAGCTGCCATTTTTCGATGACAGTTTGACAAGGAAAAAACATACATTTTTTAAAGTGGAATTTCCACACTTCCGGTTCTTCTCGATTTTTATTTACGGTACTTTCTTTTTTTTAATTTCGTTTTTTTTAATATTAGAAAAAAATTATTTTATTTATTTTGTTCTTTTTTAAAATTTTTTTTAAATTCATTTGACTATTTTTTTCAACAATTAGAACGAGTAAATAAAAATGTTTAAACAATCGTTTCGGTGATGCAATCTTCGTGGGAATTTCATTTTTCGTTTCGAGACTCACGTTTTTATAAACAATCGATCAAACGTTGCAAGTAACGCGGAAACGAGGAGAGAATTAAAAAAAAAGGAGAAAAAGATGAGAAAAAAGGAGGATGTAAAAAAAAGAAATATCTCGTCCTGAAGTATCGAGGTCAATTCTCAGGGCCGATACGATCGCAGTAAGACATCATTGTCGACTTCGTAGCTCCTCGCTCTTACGTTTTGCCGCTCAATAATATTGGAATGTGGAAAGTCTCAGATGTATCTCGTGTGTCACGTGTATAGAGGAACGTCAGTGGGAGATGTTACCCGCGGTGGATCGTGCATACAGGGTGGCTTCAAAAATAACGGTCAAATAAAAAAATTCAGTTTTCCAGTTCTCACGATATCAATGTCCAACAATTTTTTTTGCTTTAAAAAACAAACGATTTTTTTTTGTATTCTTTATTCAGAAAAATATAAAGATCGCGATCTTTTTTACTTTTCCAGAGAAAAACAGCAATCTTTCTTTTTTTAGTTTCGTGCAACGACTTTTTGATTACGGCGAGAAAAAAAAATTTTGGTACGTTATTATGTTAATAAACATTTTTTGGTAGCAATTTTTTTTTAGAGAAAAACAAAGCGTCTTTTTCACTATTGTATTTTCTTCGCGATTTTTTTTTTTACTTTTACGAAATGAAAAGTGGGTTTCTTAATGTTTATCATTTTTGAAGGATATATAAGGATATCGAAAGAAAAGTACGTAAGAAATCCACACTGGCGAAAAATTCTTATCGGCAGAAAACTGAGCGAACTATTTTCTCGAAAATAAAAAAAGAAAAAATGTAACTAGATAAAAAAAATCCTTTTTCTTTAATAATAACAAATAATTTATTTCTCTTAATTAAGAAAATGTTTTTCTCAATTATAAAATGTAGGTATTTAGGAAATTCTTTAAATTGTTCATTTAAAAAAGGATTCTTTTCTGCTCAATAAAAAGAAAAAATGTTTTCCTGAATTATAAACCTATTTATAAAATTAAAATTCCGTTATAATTTAAAATTTACGAATTCGGAAAGTGCTTTAAATTCGTAATAAAAAAAATAATTCTTTTTTCCCTAATAATAAAAAATAATATTTTTCCATCAATAAAAAAATAATTCTTTTATCCCTAACAATAAAAAATAATAATTTTCCGTCAATTAAAAAAAAAAAATTCTTGATTAAAAAAAAAGGTAATCGTTCAACTGTATATTGAAAATGGCAGCCTTGCATACGTGGATGGGCATTGGCGTACAAAGCCATTAACGGGCGAGCGATACAGGCCGCGTCTACGCACGTAGCATGTCCCAACAAGGCAAATTACTCCGCGGTACAATCACCGTTCAAGACCACCGATGACATTCCAGCAAGATCATGGACTCGCGAGTAGCCCTCGCGAGCAACTTGTTGCATTAAAGCGAATAAGCGAGCGATGTATCCACCTCGTGAAATCACCGCTGGTCATAAGATGGACTATTGGCACCCCTTAAGGGAACGACGAACGCGTTCCTAGCCACATCGAAATTTCAAAATCAAATTTCTCCCACACTATTCAACCGCATTTAATGAAATTTATCGTGTATATGCAGGACGCTTGCTCTAAGAGGAACATCCTCGGCATTTACCAAAATTTTGAAAATTATTGTGCAGGTTGTGGTTACCATGGGAGCAATTGC